>PVIC010003268.1:0-70254 GCA_004025085.1 Thryonomys swinderianus
AGACATTTGGTGGCATTTTGTTATAGCATTGCAGAGCTGGCTAGTACACACAATTTCCCAACTTCTGGAAAGATCATTGGTGGCTGCAATGTCATATTGATTGACAAGATCAGGGTGGCAGCCACAGGAAGGGGTGACCCACAGAGGGTTGTGAAGATTAACAGACTTGACCCATTACTGCAAATGTTGGGAGCCCAGTGTCTGTGACGTGCTGACATTCATTTTAACAAGAGGAGTGAGTTCTTGTTTCTTTCATATCCCAATGACAAGAAGGTGTGGTGCTTAGCAAGCCTGCTCTGGTGCTACAGGGGAGCATATGCCACCCTTGGCAATACTGCAAAGTCCTAGTGCATGGCTAAATGGAGGGCAGAGCAAGAAAGAGCTGCAGAACAGGTCATGCAGGTAAATTGCCAACCTTAAATCCTGTGCTACAGACCAGGCTGACTGAGGCTGGAGGCTTCTGCATGGCTTAGTCACTTTCCTGGGTACTGGGACACAATGCGCAACTCTAGGAAATTAAAGGAGGAGCAGTTTATTTTGGTTCCCATGTTCCAGGTCCATGGTTGGGTGTGTTCGTGGTTGGCTGGCTCCAAGGCAGAAATAACATCTGGAAGAGTCCTGTGGATGACACCTGCTTGTGTTGGGGCACCCAGGAAGCAGAGAAAGAAAGAAAGATCCAACAGGGTGACAGGCCCTCCCAGGTCTCACTCCCAGTGTCCTGCCTCTTCCCACCACACCCCACCTACTAACAGCACTCTCAGCCACTGGCCTCATTAGTGGATGAATCCCCCAGGATCCCATCACCTTCCCAAATCCCACCCGTTGGTACATGAGCATGGGGGAAGGGCATTCCAAATCTCAGTCTCAACACTGTGGATAGAAAAGTCAACGTGGAGATCCTAGCAAATCCATAAGGAGGATCAAAATGTGGATCCCACAGGTCCTGCAGCAAGGTCATGCTATGTATAGCAGAGATGAATATGCCACTCCAGAAACAAGGAGCAGACCTAATAGAGCTTATAGAAACTAAACACCTGACTATAGGACATCAAGTGGCCTTGCAGCCAGACTGACCCTTCACAAACTGCGCTCTGTCAGATGCACCAAAGAGTTTTAGGGAGGATCAAAACAGCCCTTTCCAAAGTGGAAGTAATTCAGAATCACACGCAGACAAGGCCAAGGGTTCGCATAAGTGAGGAAGCAGATGACAGACCCCTCCTTCAGACCCCTCCCTCAGCCCCCACTCAGCCACTCAGCACCCTGCTCTGCTTAGAGCTCATCTGGACAACAACTACCTAATACAGGAAAACATAAGATCGAACATGGTCACAGATGGGTGGGTTTGGTGTATGGGTGTAAACTGTAAATATACTTTTGCTGCACTATAGTCCGCTTCTGAAAGCTCCTAAAAGAGCTGTGAAAAGAAATCCTTCCAGCAAGCAGGGATTGCTGCCTCCTCCCACCAGAACTAGAAGGGATGGAAATAACACTGTTGCCTCGAGAACCCTAATGAATGGTGTGACCGATTGGCCAGGGGCTTGAGGAGGAAAAAAACACAACCAAATTAGAAGACTGAACGAAAGAGAATGGCGAAGAAGCTGGTGGAGTAATCAGTGGTCCATAAAGTGAATTAAAGAGTGTCCCATGATGCAAGCACCTTCATATCATAAGTTAATGTTTTCCGGATAGTGCCCTTTAGCATGAAGCACTAAACAAGTGCTCATCCCTGGATATCCTGGAGGGACTGGTCCCAGGATTCTCCCCGAAAATATCATGAAATGTTATATCACTTGTACACAGCCTACACACACTTCCCCACGTACTTGAAGTTGCCCCTAGATCACTTATTACACCTAATAAATGTAAACAATGTGTAAATAGTAGACTATTCTTTAGTCAATAATGACCCCAAGACTGTACATGTGAATTTTTTTGAAATATTTTTGATCTGCATGAATCTGAGACCTACAGATATCGACAGTCAACTACATTTAGAAACAACAAGTAAGTCAGTAAACATCAGCCAGGCCCTGCTGACAGTCTCTCAACTGGGACTATAGGTTCACAGCAGAATGAAGAGGAATGGATGGCAGGAATGGTGCTATGCACAGGTTAACAGCGTGAGCTCCACGTCCCAAGGCTGAGCCAGCTCTGGAATCTCCAGGTAAGCGGCTCCAGCAGCAGGGATGACAGCCATCTCCCCATTAGAGTGTCATTCAGACAGACGCCAACCTGAAGACTGCATTGTACTGTGTCCACCTCAAAAAGAACAGGTATTCATCCCGGTGGAACTAAAGCATAGACTGGAAGTGGGGGTTGCCTTTATAACCATGAACTCTCAGCCAGCACACTCTGTAAATGCCCATCAGTGTTTAATCTGCCAGCATGGGATCTTGTACAGACCAGGAGCTCCTCTACTGCAGAGGAGGCCACATAGCCATGAGATACACTTGTCCTATTACTACACCTCAAAGAAAGTGCCAACACAGTAAGGCAATAGAATAGCCATTCAAAGGCAGGTGAAGTGCCAGTCTGGCTGTGATATTCTGAAACAATAGGGAGTCTTTTTTTTTCCAAAGAACAATGTGTTTCCACACTGTGTAAATCAATAAGCATTTTATACTATTACATATATTCATATGGAAATGGGTCAAAAAACTGAGGGTTAGCAGTTAGAGTGGTCCTATTCACCAGCATGCCTGGTAACATTTTACATTCCCTGGTGTGAAAGTTCCCTCTGAAGACAGAGCAAGAATGCTACCTGATGACCAGTTTGGGCTCATTATACCTAACAAGCCATCATCAGAAGTTTAATTGGCCCTAGCATTCATGAGGAGACAATATGGCTGGAGCGAAACACATTTGTTCTCTGCTGGTGTTGCCTGGTTTTTGTTTTGTTTGCAATACTTGGAGTTGAACTCAGTGTAGCTTCACACTGAGCTACATCCCCAGCTCATTTTTATATTTTATTTTGAGACTGGGTTAACGAAGTCTGAATCACTAAATTGCTCAGGTAGAGCTGAAATTTGCAGTCCTCCTGATTCAGCCTCACAGAATGCTGGGGTCACAGGTGTGTGGCACCGCTCCAGGTTCTTAGTGACATTTTTCTACTGAATTTTGACAGTAAATTAAGGTGTGGAGGATCCATGGCTTAACAGGAAGGAGTTAGTTGACAAGCTGTTTAGATCCCTCAAGGGTAATGTATGAGTAACTTCACTAGGTGAGTCCCACAGGCTTGTTGCTTAAAGGGAAATCTGAAATACATAAAATAGGGCAGCAATAAATTTCTTTAGGAAATGAGAACAGCCAGTCTTGGAAGAGTCGTTTATAGCAGGGGAAAAAGGAGTCAGCCAGATCAGTGTATATACTGTAGCAAACACTGTAGTATATCATCAGGTCCCTCACTCTGGATCCAGGCTCTCAAGCTCCATGTGGGAACGTCAGCTGCTAAGGCATGAAGCTGAGACAGGTGTTAGAAATCGTTCTCTGGCCAGGGTCTGAGTTTGCCATCTTGGCCTTTGCTAGGTCACCTCTGTCTATGGCTACCAGATGTGGAGGCATTAGGCGAACTTTGTGCCCCACTCTGGAAAAACACCGCAGAGCTGTCTCCATGTAGAGCTTCTTGTGAGGCTGGCCCAGGCCTCTCACAGCCACATCACAGTTTAAATTCCTTCCCTCCTTGGTGTTCCAAAGACTGTTCTGCAGTAATTCTCCATTCACACATCTCCGTCTTGGAATTGATTTCTGGGAAACTTGACCTAAGTAGTCATCATAATATAATTACATATATCAGATTTACTCACTTCCTTTTCTTTTTTCCTGTGATGTTCAGATGCTTATGTGTGGGCATTGAGAAAATGGCTTCTTTCTGTTAGGACTAAGTATTTTTGAGATAAGTAAAATTTGAAAAGTAAGAAGTAACTGATGTGACGTTATCTGAAAATAGGCAGAGCAAAGTTATGTAATAGAGAGGGAAGCTGGATGAAGTGGGAAAGTGAAAGCAGAAGGTAACTGATGGAGGGAAATGGAGTTCAATGAATTGAGAATTTTAGGTCAGTACCTCTGTGCAGAGGATCTGGTCCATGGGAATAGAAACGTAGCTGCACCACCTACCGCAGGAATATTCAAGCTCATGGTAACAGAGATGGGGCCTCCCTGGCAGTGATGCAGTCCGGCATCTTGAAATAGAGTCATGACTCAGCTCAAATAGAGAAAGTCATTGAGCGTGAAAGGTCCAAGGAACCAAGGAATTTCTGGGCCATATATGAAGCTTGAGAAGTGAAAGATGGTGAACTAAGAGCTTCTATTCTTAGCAAATAAGGACCCAAAATAAGGAGCTTCTCAAATGATATCCAGAGAAGGAGGAATTCATGGTGTGGCATTTGATGGAGCCTTAAAATACAGAAAATTTTACAAAAGCAAGTGGCAAATAGATTAGAAATGGCAATGAGTGGCGAAGAGAATGCTCTCGTTCTTTCCAGCTCTGAGAAACAAGGGAAACAAGAGATCTCAAATGGATTAAAGACAGCTGGATTTTAGTTTGGGGAGGAGGAAGGAGAACTGAAGCAAGTGGGCTAACATCATTTACCATAGCCACAAGCTGTCAGTGGTAGAATCAGCTCCTGAATCAGCCTCCAAGGTAGCATGCCTCACACAGCTGTGCCGCCGAAAATGCACCTTACACTGACCTCCCGTTTGCTGCTCCATCAATTAAATATACTCTTACAGGTATACAGTGGTCAAAAAAATTTGAGAAATACTGAGCTATTATGTCTTAGAGTCAATAAAAGACACTACGAGGGAGATAGTGGTAAACTTGGCCACATGGAGAAGGTACAACTTAAAATCATGATATAGCTAACAGCCTAAGTCCAAAAGATCTATGTTTTGGGGTGCTTGTGTGTGTTCTTTATCTGTGCTCTCAAGGACTTAAGGGCCCTCAGACTGCTGGCCTGGGGGCCTAAGTCCATATTCCAAAGTATTGCTGATGGACCAGCTTACTAACACTGTCTATCATCAATTCTTTATAGTCCTTTTCAATAGCTGTGTGTTTTAAGATGAGGGAAAAACTGTATCATATAACAATTGTAAGGCATCTTACAGATGAATCTTCAATAGGTACAAGCACTTTTTACCTGAAGAAGTAAACTATGATATTTAACAAATATAACCATTTCTTTCTTAAATTTTAGACATTATCAACATTACTTAGGGTTGTTTTAATAGTAAAACTTATCACATATGTATTACAATATGACAGAGTAGATGTAAAGCAACATTATTAACTAACAGACTAGAAAAGAATGCATACACAGGACACTTTAAGTGACTTAAGTTATTATCTCACCCTGAGAATTTGAAAAGAGCTTGCCTGTTACCTGGAGACCAAAAATGCAATTTCTCAGAGCAATGGACATGTGATAATGGGAATTTCAGCCTCCACTGCAGAGCACTGAGGATTTATGTTTCAGCAGGTCAGATACTCATAGTTGTCTCAAAGTCTTCGCATCTCCATCAGCATCTGAGACTCACCCTGTTCTGCCAGCACTCCCACACATGCTCAGCCCACCTCATTTCTGCTTAGGTGCTGCAATGAGGTCCCCCCAGAGCCCCTCTGTTGTGTGTTTATTTATGCTCCCAACATGGGACGTGGCAGGTCCTATTACAGGTGAAGCCCCAGGGTTCAGGCATTCCTCAGCCCACACCACTACTTTGCTCAGCAGAACCTGGAGACCATATATCTCAGCCTACTTCCTGCAGAGTCCACTGTAGCCTTCATGTACCATCTTCCGGAGCACCCACAGCTCGGGGATGAGGGTTGCAGGGATTGACGGGCTGTTAATGCAGTGAGACAGCTACATTGTCTCATCCTGATGATGCTGCCATTTAACATTCTCATGGGTGGGCACCATGACCCAAGCACACAGTTAAGGAGGCGTGGCACGCCCAGCTCAGTCTTTCTCTCTGATTCTTAGTTAACTTCACGTCCACAAGTGGAAATGTTCAGCCAGCACACAATAGTGCAGAATGCAGTACCATGGCCCTTGCACATGGAAGGAGGTATTCTGAAGCCTCCAACCTTTTGGAGAGAAATCTACACTAGTCTTGGAGGCCAAGGAGCAGATAGATTGGATGTTTCCCACGCAGAACCCTGAATGGAGGCACCAGAGGCGACTTTCATGCAGTTTTACAGATGTCTCTGAATTTGAGGTAATTTGAGTAAAACTCGTGGAGATAAAACTTCCCAGCCCAAGGGTTCTGGACCATTCCACTGCCTTCTCCAAAACAGTGAAGTCCTTGAGATGGAAACAGTTTCAAAATGAGAAAGAAACTTTCACTGTATCCAAGCTTAACCCATAATGGTGTTGTTCATGCCTCATCTTAGCACCAGCAATAGATGCAGAGGCTTTGACCTGTGGTCTCAGAGTTGAACCCCACCCAGCCCTTCCTTGTTCCCACCTGCATGTGGGTGGGGCTCTCATGATCCCACCCCTTAAACATGACAGCCTCTTCCCAATGCCCCATCCCTTGCCCTGGGACCTTTTCCAACACCTCCTAAGGCAAGCACTTGGGGATTCTCTTTCTGAAAATTTCTTTTCCTATACATCTGCTCTGTTCAGAACCTACTGTGCTCTCCATGAAGTTCCCACCCCTGGTTAGCATTCAAGGCCTGATAATTTCTGTTATCATATCTTCACCTGTTTCTCACAATGTTCCAATCAAAATGGGCTCTTCAGGCTTCCCTAATATACAGTTAGCTCTATATTCACTCCTCCCATTTAGAAGTACTGTTGTTGGGTTTTTTCCCCCTTCCCAAGGACAAACACTGTCTACTTTCAAACTCACATCAAGTGTATCTCGACTCTGGTGTGGAATATTGCACAGACACTGAAGCAGCTCTATCTCTAAATCCTCTCACCTCTGACTTTCGACCTCCTGTGGTTCTTGCTGAGCCTTTGTTATACCTTATCTCCATTACTGTGTATACTTGGGCAGCTGAATCGTGGGTCTTTTGAGAAATTTCTAAATTGCTCAGGAAAGGAAATTAAGTCTACACCCAAAGTCTGCCATAACTGAAGACCAGACCACTAGGTGCCTAGCACATTCCTCATTAGTTGAGCTGTAAACGAAGCACAGTCCACTGTGTCTTCAGGTGATCGTGTTTTGGTAGTCCCCCACATCCTCCAAAAGTGCTATGACTATTTAGAAAGAGCATCCTACAACTCCTAAAACTGAATGTAGGTACCAATTTCCTATTAAAAGCAAATAGTTCAGAGCCTACTTACTCAAAATACGTGCATTGGCATCGAAGTCTAAAGAAGGATCAAAACAATTCTCCAGAATTCACCATAGTGAAATTTGATGTATAAGAGGAGAGTAGTGCTTCAGTCTTAATCTAGGATAATATACCATAAATCAACTAAATCAACTAAACCTCAGCCCTTTTCTCAGTGATGCATTGCTGAGTTCTAAATTGTTCATCCACAGGATTTAAGAATATCTTGCTCTTCACAGGACGGAGGCTAGAAAGGTGAGCACATGTGAAAATGCTTAGCATGATACCAGGGATATAGTGGGTATTTAATATACATTTGGTTTCCTTGTGATTAGTCACACAGTAGGAAGCACTAAAGAAGTAGCCTTGTCACTGTCAGCCAGGTACATCTGGAGTGGCAGGGTCACAGGTGATACGGAAGTGCTGGACCCTTTTCAAATAGACAGAAGCACTGTTTTTCACTGACTATACCATAAGATGGGCTAAGATGAAGAGACTCCTATCTCATCCTTTCCTCTCCTTCCCCAAATCCAAAAAATGTCACTTTCAGCCAGTGGTAGCCCAGCTGCCCATGGGTCTCCGCTGTCAGCACCTGATTCTCTGTTGCTGAGTATGGGCAGGGGGCCCTGGTCACTGGTGGGAGACAATAGACAGTAGGGTAGAACATTTGGATTCTCTTCACCACCCTGTGCTCCTTGGAAAGCAGGATTCCAGCCCATTGCAAGTGGTCCTGGAGCAGCAAGTCCAGTGAATTCTTAGATCTATTCCAAGGATGAAAATGTTACAGTGGATCAAGGCAGTTTAGAGATTCCAGGAAAAAGAAATAGAAACATGTTATTTTTTCACTGTAAAGCAGTGAAGGGTCTTTATGGGGCACCTGATACCCCATTTTTATATAATGTCTCTGGCCTCAATTCTGTGACAAGGCAGGAATAGCACAAGCGACCTCCAGACCATGCACCACCACTGCCCCTGGCACTTCACAGATTTCCTTCCTTCTGTAAGAAAGATGGCATTTCAGAGTTGACAGCTTCTCTCTCAAGCTCTGCACTTGTTTTGATAGGTGATAAAGTCAGGGCTCCCCGCAGGATGGGGCGATACAAGCAGAGACCACTCGCCATAAACCAGAGACTGGCAGGGTGGAGGAGGGAGGGCCGGGAACTTCTCAGCCCACCGCCTGCCAGAGGAGCACTGCTAGGAGAGTCGTGGCAGTGGTCTCTGTGAAGGAGGGAAGCCAGGCTGTCCAGGTTACAGAGCACTGGGATAGAGCCTGGACTCGCACTAGTCTCTCTGTGCATCCTCAGGAGTCAAAAAGCCTCACTTCCCAGTGCTCTGTAAAGCAGAGATCTCTTGATGGTTACCTGTTCCTGATCTTATGCCCACACGTGAAGTTAGAAGAATATGGAGATAAATGTCCTTTTTTTCCTCCGCCTCTACGGAAGCTATTTAGGATGAATTACCTCGCATGCTCAGAAGCCCGACTTCCCCAGCAGGAAAACTACATCACTGCAACCAGTGTCTAGAGGATAAAAGGAGGTAGATTAGAGCAATATAAAGCAACATCCTAATGAGTGAAGTTGCCTCACAGTGGAGCTAACTGTCTGATAAAGCAGACAGCCCCCCCCCCCATGACAATGCACAGCAGAGCTCTAGCTCTACCCCGGAGAGCATGACAAAGGGTACTGACTTCAGCTCTCCTGAACCTCATTTCACCTGCCAGAGCCACACTGGTCTCCGGGGAGATACCCCAGCCTGGACAATGGTGGACCCACATCTCTCAGAGGCAGCAGAGAGCAGTGGTCACTACTGCAGGCTCCCCAGGTTTCAGCACCAGCTGCTACTATGCTGTGACTCTGGGCAAGTTATTCCCGCTCTCTCAGCCTCAGTTTCCTGGCCAGTAAAAGAGCTGAGGAGGATGATAACTCTTGTGGGGATTTTTGTGGCTTTCTTGTATAGGTTAAGTGCTGTCTTCCTCCATTTCCCTTGTTATTGCAAAATACCTCAGATTGGGTGATTTCTAAGAAGTTCACTTATCTTGTGGTTCTGGACACCAGAGCCCCAAGAGCATGGTGCTGGCATCAGGTGAGGGTCTCCTACAGCAGACTAGCCTGGAGAAAAGCAGAAGGACAAATGGCCACATGTGGAAGACAGAAAACTCTGGTGTCACCCTGACATATAACAATTCCCAAGTGCAGAGACCAATCCAGTCCACATCTCTCTTAGCAACCTAATAATCCTTGAAGTGTTGACCCCTCCCAACTCCACTGCCTTGGGAACGAAAGTTCCAGCACATGACTCAAACCACAGCCAGGTGCTAAGATCATTCTACTTGTGCAATAAAAAGTGCTTGTTACTATGACGTGACATTCAACCTTCACCTACTCCATAGCTCTTCCTACTCCCGATTTCTGTCCCCACCCAAAGCCAGTCCTTGCATGAGCTTCTGTTCCCCTTTTGCATATTCAAGAACATTATTTCCACAACTCTGCAACCCCCTTGCACCATTGATTTTTCCATTTTGTTTCTGAAATAGTTCCATCAACATGCAAACACTATCACTGTCTGGCTGTTTCTCTCATCAAAAAAAAAAGAAAGAAAGAAAGAAAGAAAGAAAGAAAGAAAGAAAGAAAGAAAGAAAGAAAGAAAGAAAGAAAGAAAGAAAGAAAGAAAGAAAGAAAGAAAGAAAGAAAGAAAGAAAGAAAGAAAGAAAGAAAGAAAGAAAGAAAGAAAGAAAGAAAGAAAGAAAGAAAGAAAGAAATCTTGTGATTCTCACTTCCCCGTGGGCTACTATTTTTCCTCCCCTTTGCAACAAATCCTTGGAAGAGTGATCTCTGCTTATGGCTTCCAACTTCCCTTCTGCCTTCATCCCCTACGCTTACTCCAGCTAATCCCCTGGACATCCTGGGCCAATGAAACTGCTCCTATCCAGGTCACCAGTAGCCTCTGCATTTCAATCAATTCTGCCCTTATCTAAATTGACCCTTCATTTGGCCCAGTCAGCTAACACCTTTCCCACTTAAACACTTTCTTTACTTTCTCAAGGCATCACTCTCTCCTGATTTTCTTTCTGATTCATTGACCACATCTTTTCAGTGTATTTTAGTAGCTCCTTCTCCTCCCTCCTACCTGCTACTGACATCAGGTCACAGAACTCACGTCTTGGCCTCTTTGTCTATCTGCTGTCGTCACTGCACTCTGCAGCTAGAAGACTTCAAATAGCCTTGATACTCCAAGGGCTCCCAAGTTTCCTTCCATTCCAGAGCCCTCCCTTAGGCTAGTAGACACCAGCAGGCAACAGGAGTGCAGGCCCCACTGAGAAGTCTAACAGACATGCAAAAATCACTGCATCCAAAACTAAGCCCCTCCCCACTCAAATCTGTGGCTTTCAGAGTCTTCTCCAACTCCACAATAACTTTAGTTCATGCACACCTGTCCTTGTTTCCCTTCTCACATTCTATATTCAAACCATCAGGAAATATGGCCTGTGTCTCTGCTTACAAAGTTTCCTAGGCTTCTAGCAAGTCACCCAGCTTCCACCACTAGCCCTGTTCTGTCCGATGTTAACAGAGCAACAGAATGACCACCTCCAAAACAACCTGCTTTGTGCTGCTCATTTTCCCTCAGTAGCTTTTTATCCTCCTGCAAGTAAACCTGCGCTCTCCTCCCGAGCCATTCCTGAGCCAAACCCCTAGAAATGCTCTGAGTGTATTTCTTGCTGTCCTCTCACTTGCTGCCCCTATTCTAATCCTATTGGCCTTCTCGCTCCTTCTTGAGTTCCCTTAGCGCACTTCTGCATCAGGACCTTTGCACATCCTCCATTTAGGTTCCACATCAAGACCGTGCACGTGCACATATGGATGTGTGTCACTCCTTCTCCTCTTCCCAGTCTTTGCTCAGATGACTCTTCTCAGTGAGACCCTCATCATGGTCATATTTACAGTCTTAACTCTCTGCCCTCATCCTGTGCTTCCAGTGCCCTTGATTCTTCCTATCTTTTTTTTTTGTAGTACTTAATCTTTTTCTCACATACTGTGTAACTTGTCTATTTTTATATCTTACATTTGATGTCCTTCCCACATATACTGCTTACTTATAAACACCATCAGGGCAGAAGGGTTTTTTTTTTTCACTGATACGTTACAAAAATATACAACAATGCCTGACACAGAGCAAATGATCAGCAAATCTCTGCCAAATGCAAGAGTTAATTATTAATGGGTATAATGCAATTTCAGTTCTCCTCGCAGCAATACACTGAAACAAAAACCTGGCACATAGAACTGTATGCAACAGTCTATTTCCTCAAAGATCCTCACACAGAGCCAGGAAAAATCAGCCAGTCGGTGTGGCCGTGGGACTCCCAGGTCCAAGGGGGCTGGCTATGCTGGGCAGCGTGTTCAAAGGGCCCTGGACTGTCCTTCTGGAAGAACGGATGGCTCCTTGATCAATCAATCTACTGGACCACTGTGCTCCTCACTGAGCAGGCAGGAAAAGTTAACACAAGTTCCCTGCCCAAAAGGCAACACTTTGCCACATAAAACAATAAGCAGACGGTACTGGGCAGTATATCATCAAGTGCTAAATTGGGTGTTATTGACTCTAAGTGCTGTTGGAATCCAGAGAGAGGAGCAATCAATGGGCAGTAAAGCTGTGCACAGAGTTCTGGGCCATCACTCCTCAAGTTCCTTGAGGGCAGGGGCTGTTCCACGTTTTTATTCTCTTGCTATTTCCTTTTCTTTCCTCCCTGCTCACTCACTGCTCGCCTCTTTTTCTTTCTCCGTTCTCCCTTGCACCGCAAGGCGCTCTGCCCACAGTAGATATACAGCTCCTGTTTTCTTTATGTTTCCCTTAACTACCTTCAAGAAGGCTTTGAAGCAGCTTATAGGGATATAAAATAAATAAATAAACATGATTTCAAAGGAGGCGAGGAAGAAAAGGCAAAATGGGGGTAGGGATTGAAAAAGAAAGTAGAAATGAGGAAACTAGTGTATTAAATACAGGCCATACAGGATGATGCCTTTGTAATAAATGAATCACAACACTCAAAGTGTCCAGTGGACAATTTGGAAAGGAAAACCTAATTAATCATGTGATTCATTCTGTCCCTCTGACACAAACAAACTGCTTGTTCAGCAGACTCCAAGTTTTTCATGATACTTCAGCCTTCCACATACTCTTCCCCGGACTCCTCACAGAGCAGCTGTGTCAAAATGTAATGAACAGCATCCTCAAGGAGTTACTTAGAGTAGCCTCCACCCTGAGCTGCGTAAGCCTGTGGTTCCACAGCTATTTCCCACCACTGGGGAGCTTCGCACTTTGTTAATCTTGAGTCTTATGGCATGACTATAACATTTACCTGGGGCCTGAGTCTAGAATTTAACAAGCTCAGAAAGGACAAAAACGACAGGGAAATGCACTTTTGGAAAGAAACATGCACACACATGCACATGTACACATTGCCATAATGGGAATAATCTTTTCACCTTCTGCACATGCTACATTTTAGTTGATTTAAAGGTTTTATTGGTATATAATGACTGTATATATTTATGTAGTCAGTGTGATATTTCAGTACATAGACATAATGTGTAATAGTCAGATCAGGATAATTTATCCATCACTTCAAATATTTATCATTTGTTTGTGCCAAGAACATTTAAAGTCCGCTCTGCTATGTACTGTGGAATATACAATTGAATGTACAATTGAATGGTCATAGTGATCCTGCTGCACTTTGCAACAGAAGAACTATTTCTCCTGCAAGTCACACCCCACACATTATAGCACCACATGCTTCACCCCACTTCCTACCTCTCCCAATCAACAATGAACAAATGAAATGAAAATCTACCTTTGGTGGAACTTACTATTGAGGCAGAGACAGATACAAGACTGAAAATCTTACAACAAATGAATAAATTATATACTATAAAAGAAGGTACATTTTACTATAGAAAAAATTAAAAATGAAGTGTATAAGAACCATTTAGATTATGTGGGGGGTTACAGCTAGTAGAATAAATTACCATAGTATTTACTTCACTGAGAAGGTAAGATTTTAGTAAAGAAAGAAGATACAGAATTAGTCAAGTAGATATCTGGAGAAAGAATATTTAAATTCTAAGGCAGGAAATAGATATGGATATATATTCATTGACCACCCACAGGACCCAAATACCTGGGACTGATGGAACTAGTTTTAGAGATAGTTGTGTGAACTGAGGTCCAAACAGTCAAAAAGGCAACAGTGGAGTATTAAAAAATCCTACCATGATAATAATGAGTAGTTTTAAGGTATAGAGTTGTATTTTTAATGAAGTATAATATTGACTATTGATAAATAGCACAGCACTCAGCTTGGAAAGGTCTTAATCAAGATCTGAGGCTAATTAAAGCTGCAGTAAAAGTAAATCAAAAAATCTCCTGACTTAACTCTGCCAAGATATTTCTCAAAGAGATGCCTCCATTTCTCCAAGATAACTCCATTCAAATATCGACTCAAGATCCAGGCTGTTTCCTTGTCATGGTTCTGCCATTTGTGATGTGGTGTTTCCACAATCCAGAGAACAGATGGGAAACTCACTGCCCTTTTGTCCTTTGGCCCATAACTACTTGCACTAAGGCTCTCTGGCCAGAGCAGTCCGATGCTCCAGCTTCCCTGCAGGGGCTTCAGGGAAAGGCAGCCTTTCTGTAAGTTCAGGAAAAAGGAAAGGGACTTGGTCAGCAGCATTGAATGTGTTACAGTCCAGAAAAAGTCAGGCTGTGTTTACATTTGTGACACTGTTGGGCAGGTTAACCTTGATTTGGGTCCTATTCTGAAATGAGTCTATATATTGTGACCACAGTTCTTGGAAAGAAGGGAGTAAAATCAGTGAAGATCATAATCAATAACAATACTTCGATGGCTTGTTTGATTGCCTAGATGCTAAAAATTTAATAAAATGCTAATTGGGAAGTGACTAAATCCATGCTCTTTAGTGAGATCTATGTATATATCATTCTACCATTTACTTAACAAAATGACATTAAACAAACCAAATACCTTCTACAGGAGGTGTCTGGGTGCTCTGTGTTAGAGGTGTTCTGACATAGATTTTTAATTATTCATTCTTTAAAAATCAACAAAAACATTTATCATTATGTATCTGAGAGAACATCTCTACCCCCATCAACCCCTTTCGCCTAATTTCTTCGGATGTTTGTGTTCTTGCTGCTCTCATGTAGTCTGAATCTCTGTATTTAATTATTTTACAAGACACTTTTACTGACACCAGATATCTTTCAGTCTCTGTCCTTAATCACTCAAGGTCTAAAAATTTAAAAAATAGACTGAAATTACATATTTGGGGTATGTTATACGTTTCATTTTATTTTGCTTTATAACCCAACAGTGACTTCATACCTGCCTGTGTGAGTTTCTACCTTTCTGTGTTTATACCCCCTCAGTTTCTTCCTTCTGATTCCCTCTCATCCACAAAGCACCACCCCCATGTATTTGAGATAAGAACATATTTCCTAAACTGGGATAGAATAAGTTCCAAATTAGCGACCAGACTTACCTACTGAGCAAAATCCAGTTTTGTGCTCAGGTAGGGGAAGATCCTCTCCATCGTGTCTTTTAAACCCCCTGCAGTTGTGAATGATGTTACACGGACTCCAGGTCTTAAGGAGATGGGCAATTCCAGACTTTGTTTAAAAGTCTGGTATTTGAAAGTTTGAGATTTGAAAATTATATCCTCTGAATCTGAAGAAACTAGAATTTCTTAATATAATGTGCAATTGAGAAAAACGTTGAATGTTTAAATTTTTTAAATTATTATAGTAAAAGACACATTGCTATCACTCCCCCTCAGAATACTCCCCCCCCCCCAGTTCAACCGAGTTACCCCACCGTGTCCGTACTCATGGTTGTGTCGGTGTCCTGAATAGGTTTAAAATGTTTACCCTTAGGGGCCGGAGATTTAGCCCAGTGGTTCCGGCGCCTGCCGCGCAAGCGCAAGGCCCTGAGTTCGATCCCGGTAACCACATAGAATGCTGGGTGTGGTGACTCACGCCCACCAGCCATCAATACCACATACCACAGTGCCGGGCTTGGTGGCTCACGCCTGTAATCCCAGCACTCGGGAGGCGGAGACAGGAGGATTGCTGAGTTCGCGGCGGCTTGCCTGGGCTACATAGTGAGCTCAGGGCCAGCCTCAACTACAAAAGCAAGACCCTAAAATGTTTACCCTTGGGGTTATTTTGACTTTGGGGGAGAACAAGTAATCAGGCAGTGTCAAATTGGGTTAATAAGAGGGACGAGGACTCGCTGGAGTGTTTTATCAGTCTGCCTCTCTGTCGGATGGTGCTTGACAACAGTGTTCACAGTCTTTTTTATCTCACCTCATAACGACATTCAAGAAGAAGGGCTAGCAAAGCTGCCCCAGAACGCAGTCGCAGTGATGGGAGGAACGTGCCCAAAGGGAGAGGAAGTATTTGTACAGGGAGCCACACCAATGCGTCTTGTGGCAAATTTTCAATGCAAATTCACCATACATTTGGATCACACAGCATAAGTCTTGAGTGTTTTTGTATTAAATCTCATTTTTCTTGTTGTTAATTAACTTGTCAGATATCAGCTATTTCAAAAGTGACTATTTGTTTCAAATTTCTATCATTTCATGATGTGTATATACAATGTACCCATGAAGATAAAAATAAACTAAAAAAGATTCTATTGTTTTTCATTTTCCAATTTACTAATTCATGTTTAACATTACTGTTTCCAACTGTTTCTTATTGTGTTGGTTTTTGTTAATGAAGTTTCTTAATTCTTATTTTAATCTATCTTCACTTTAAAAAAGCAATTGAAGGTGACTCATTTTCAGGTCCCCGCTCTGTCTATCTGCGGAGCTATATTTTTCTCAGTAAATTTTACTTCCTTTTAACTACAACAACAACAAAAGCAAATTGAGACTTGAGTTTACCTATGTAATTTGTTAATTTCAAAAGATTGTCTTAAAACTCTACATTTTATAATTCACTGATGTTTCCTTTGTGACCTTGGACATGACCCAGTTTTTATAGTTATAGCTATTTGAAAAAAGAGAATTCACTTAGGTGAATATTTTGGTATATACATAAAATTAATCTTGCTTGTTACGTCATTTAGACATCACTTTTCCCATTTATCTGTGTCAGTTTGATCTACCAAAGGCCCAGAGTGCTGCATTAAAGCTTCTTCTTTGTGTAATGCAATTATTTATGTAATCTAGAGTCATTTTTATGATATTTACAACAGAAGCATTAATGACCATTATATCTTTATCATGAAGAATGACCTCGTTAACCTCCCAACTGCTTTTGTCTTGAATTCTCCTTTGCTGTTATTAATAATAGCTCTCTGGATTTACATTGCCTTGATGTATCATTGTACTTGGTGTTTTCTAACACCAAGTATAATGTATTATTATTTATGTAATTTATTTTTAGTTTTATCTTATAAACATACATAGCTGACAAAACAGCTTTTTGTTTTGTCTTAGCAGTCTAAGAATCCTTCTATTTCAGTGTGACTATTTACCTGGTCATGATTTTGTGTTCTAAAATCAGTTTTAAATTTATAGAAAAGTTGCAAAAATAGTGTAGATTTCCTTTATCTCAAACTCAATTTCCTTTTTTACTTATATCTTTCCTTAATCTTTACCCGATGCCCCTTTTCCAAGAAATCCCATCCATGCTGTAGCATGTTGTTCTCTCTAGCTCTCTTTGGCTGTGACAGTGTGACACGTCCCTCCTTTTTGATGGTTTTGACAGTTTTGAGAAATCTTGCTCAGGCATCTTGTAGAGTGTTCCTCAACTGAAATTTGTTTGACTTCTTTTTAACTGAGATTATGGATTTGGGAGAAGAAGACCACAGAGATAAAATACTATTATTATTTCCCATCAAGGATGCATCCTATTAACTGCACTTATTAATGGTATTATTATTATTATTATTATTATTATTATTGGACAGTATTATTATCTGAGATCACTCAGCTGAAGGTTGAGACAGTATTTATCTGCTTTAATTTTCTCTATATGCTGTCCTTTAGTTAGTTAGTTATTTGTACTAGGATTTATTTTATAAGTTAAGTCAAATAATATTGATGGATTTTGTGGCTCTTATTTTTGTAGCTCTATCCATTTAAACTCTTTCAGTTGGCATCTGTATCCCTTTGATTTAGCCTTTCATTGTTCTGCTTCTGAGGTAGGTTAGTATTTTCTTACTTTCTGGTGTAATAAGATATTCCAATCTCCTCTGGTGTATTTTCTTCCCCAAATCTAATCCCAATCTTTTCTCCAAAGAGCCCTGGTTCCTTTCAGAGGAGAATGGCATTAGAATTAAAGGTCCAGACATGGGATATGCTGGTTTTAATGCCTCTAGACTGTATTAACCAAAAAAGTGAGGAAATACATATAATTTATTTGTTTTTAACTTTTTAAAGGGTTCTGTAATGATTATAGACTAATAAGAAATCCCTTTGATTTTTTTTTTCCTGGTTTGCTCCCATGCTGATAAATTCCACAGCATCAAGACAACCAAATCCAGGCAATTGACATTGGTGCAACACTATTGACTAAACAATAAAGCTTATTCAAATTTTGTCAGTTTCTTTTCTTTTCTTTCTTTCTTTCTTTCTTTCTTTCTTTCTTTCTTTCTTTCTTTCTTTCTTTCTTTCTTTCTTCCTTCCTTCCTTCCTTCCTTCCCTCCCTCCCTCCTTCATTCCTTTCTTCCTTTCTTTCTTCCTTCTTTTTTTTCTTCTTGAGATAGGGCCTCACTATGCAGTCCAGGTTGAATTCAAGGTGATTCTCCTGCCTTAGACTCCCAAGTGCTGGGATTGCAGGCACAGGACATGACTCCCAGCAGAAATTTTACCAGTTTCAATGTGTATTCACTTTCTTGTGTGGTTGTGTGTGCACACTTTACCTGCTATACACAATTCTGTGAAACTTGACCCTGTGTACAGATTTGTGAAACCATGATCAGGATGCAGAGCTCCATCATTGCCACAAAAGAACTTCCTTATGCTGGTCATTATAGTCAAGCCCTTGTCTCCAAAGCTGTCTTTATCTCTTATAACCACTAATATGTCTTACATCTCCACAGTTCTCTCATTCTAAAGATGTTATACTTTTAGTTACGTTATTTTTGCTAGGACAAAATACCCAAAACCTACAAAGGAGAGGTTTATTTTACCTTCAGTTTGCCGGGGTTTCCACTGATAGTCAGCTTGCTCTAGGGCAGAGTGGGATGGCAGAGGGGCATGGCAGAGGAGGAGCTCATGGCAAGGCAAGCAGGAAGCAGCAGTATTTCCTTCTTTCCCTTTTTATTCCATCCAGTCTATAAACCTATTAGTTGAAGCCGTTCATATCAGTAAGCCCCTCATCCACATCCAGAACTTCACTAATCACATCAGCAGACTCATCCAGTATCACATATCTATGGTCCAGTCACTCCTACAGTCTGATCTACGAATGCAAGAAGCTTTGGGACAGCATCAAGCTATAAACTCGAATCAGATATTATGCAACCTTTTGAGAGTGACTTTGTCATCAGGGATAACACCTCTAAAACCCATTCGAGCTTTTGCATGCATTGTTAGTTTGTTCTTTCTTATTGATGAGTAGCATTCCTTCACTTATGGAAGGACATTTGTGTTGTTTCTGGTTTGGGGTTCCCAATAAATAAACCAGCCATGCAGCTTCATGCACAGTTTGTGTATGTAAGTTTTCATTTCTTTAAGATAAATGCCCAAGAGCACAATTGCTGAGTTGTATTCTAAGTGCATGCTCAGTTCTACAAGATCCTACCAACCTATGTTTCAGAGAGGCTTCTCCATGTTGCATTCCCACCAGCTCTACATTTTTAAAACTCTGTCCCTCCTCCAGCATTTGACCTTCTCTTTTTACTTTTTTTTAAAATTTTAGTCATTCCAATAGGTATATGGTGATATGCTGTGGTTTAATTTGTATTTCAATAATGGCTCATGATGTTGCACCATTTTCCATATGTTTATTTGCATCCATAGCTCCTTGTAAGTATTTTTGCCTCTTAGTGTTGAATTGGAGCCCTCCTGGTGTATTCTCTGTATAGGTCCACTATACAAATAATGCTTTGGTCATATTTTCTCCTAGACTTCAGCTTGTCTTTTCATAGAACAAAGCTTTTAATCTGAGTAAGCCCAATTTACCAATTTTATGAATCATTTTGGTATCATATCTGACAACTTTTGATTTCAAGGAATTCACAGCTTGACAATTTCTTCCTGTTTTATTTTAAACGTTTTATGATCTCATGTTTTACATACAACAGGTGATTGAAAACTATGGTGAACATTTACATTTTTAAAACTCACTGCAGTAAAAGATACATTGTCAAAACCAGTAATAAGTGTGTTTGAGGCAAAGAAGAGTATTCTGAAGATTTTGAGGGGGATTCATAGCAATGTGTCTATTATCGCTATCATTTTTTATTTAAACATTCACTGTATTTTCTCACCCCTAGTATAAACCTATGAGTGTTAACACTTATTTTGGATATCTTGTTATCTAAGTGTATGCTTTATTCTATTTCCTTCCTTCCTTGAAATTTCTTTTGGTTCTTTTTTCTATTTTTGCCACTTTCATGATTTGCCTGATAATACTATATTTGGACTGTGTAATTGCAATGTTTAAAATAGTTGAATATATTTTCCTTGTTATTATTGATAATGAAAAGGAATCGATTAAGATTTTTTAAGTGAATCCTTTATTGGTACATTTTATATACAGCTCACAATCACACTCAACAATGGGGAATTTGTACCAGTATATGACACGAGTTAATTCTCATTTTTCTGCATATCCCTACTCACCCCACAATCCTCCACCCTCTATATACATGTGCTTTTTCTTTTCAAATCATATTCTTTCCCCTCATTACTTTCCCCTACCACATTCCCTTTGAATATTTCCTATTTCACCAAATCTGTCATACATTCTAGAACTCATTTACATGTACAGGTTTTCATACCAAAGAAAAGATATGGTATTTACATATCTGTGACCTATTTACTTCACTTATTAGTGTGTCCTCAATGTGTGTCCATTTATGTGCAAATAGACATACCCTGAAGACTAGGATTTTTATGAGAATAGAATTTTGACATTTGTATTACATTTCATAGCTATGGCAATAACAAATAATTCTATATTTACTTAGTTTTATTGCTCATTTGGGTATCCTATTTTTAAAACAATTACTATTATTTTAAATCATTTTATTCCTTATCCATTTTTCCTCAATTACTTGAATAATTTTAATTTATAAGAGACACGTCAGTGTTAAAAGTTCTGATTCACTCACCTATGAATGCCAGCTTTTGAGGACATGGATTCAGACACTTCTATTTTTTCTTATTGTATTCTTGCTTTTAATATTCTGTAGATAGTCTATAATTTTGATACTAGGCCATGTGGTAAAGAAAATAACATATGAGTAGAGTATCAGGTAAGATTCCTAAGTAATTAAGAGACCTAAATGCCAGGAAGAGGGACCTAAATCAATAATGAAGTGTTGCCCCAAAGGTCAAGTAGGTTGATCACTTAGAAAATTTATTGGATTTGCAATTAGAAAATAATTGTAACCTTTGAAAGAGCAATTTTGGGAAAATGGTAAAGACAAAAGTATGTTCCTCAGAGCTGGGAAGAGCCTTCAGGGTGATCTAAAGTCTTCAGTCTCCTGGGCAGGACAGAAGAGAAGATGCTGGTAATCTGTGACCTCCCATTTCCCTGCTCTTCCTTCCAGTGAAGATAGCAGAAATGAAGACAGATAAACTGATCAAAGCAAGGCAAGAAGACAGTCACAGGGAGCCATGAAAGAGTGGGTCCTATAGATGTGGATCTTTAAGAGAATGAGTGAAGTCTAAACAAGAGATATAGAGGGGGGAGCCATAGGAAAATCTGGAAAGATGAATATAGTAATTTTAGTTTGTGAGTAGAAAGACTTAAATGTACCCAAAGAGCCTATCAACATTGGAAATGACTCCATTCTGCCACAATCAAAGAGGATGCAGAAGGGGCGGGGCTCACAGTCACATTGCTAGGACAGGAGGTTGGACAAGAAATATGAAAACAGAAGAGAAAGTCAACTTAATGCTTCAAATGTGTGCCCTTGCCTAGGAAACGGTGGCAACACTCAGAAAGCTGTCATCTTCACTGTAGTCACTGCATTCCTCTCTTGCCCAAACCCCTCTCCCACTGCCAAAACCAAAGAATACACCTAAATTGTGGATTAGACTACAGTGATACCAAGGAAGGAAACAGGGAACACTAGAATCAGAGAAAATAGTTGAGAACACAGAGAAGTAGCCTTCAGAAAGCTATGTATATATTTTTTTTAATTCAATGAAACTTAGAGCTAAAGTCACTTTCAGCTAGAGTAGGTAACATATCTTAGGTGCTTGGCAATGTCTATTTCACTGTTCCCTTTGATATTTTACAGTTTAATGTCCCCATTTTATATCATACTTAATTTTATACAACTTCTTAAATCGCACTGAAAGTAGAAAAGCTATAATCCTACCCCTCCCCCGAAACACTCCACCAGTAACAGTGGAAGCCAGAGAGTACATCAGATCAAAGCCGCTTGACTGTTATCATGGCAGACCAGTGACAGTGATGGATACCAGGCTGTCCTGCAGGCCACAGAGGCTCTAGGGTCAGTGATCTTCTCTGCTGGCTCTCTGAGCTCTCAGTTCTGACCTGCCCTGAGCCAGCTGGTTAGCAGACTGGGACAGCCATCCATTAACATTTTCCAGTCCTTTGCAGTGCACTCTAATTTATCCCTGTCATTTAAACACAGGCAGTGGTCTTTAGCTTATTTCTGAGATCTTATTACATTTTTTATTCATAGAGAAGTAAGATTTAGGTATTGAAGATCAATAACAACCTCCATCTCACTTACATTATTAATAAGAAAGATGTTGTATGAAGACAGACTGGTGTATTGGATTTGCTCAGCAGCTGAGCACATGGCAGACAGGTAAGACATTTGGCTTGCCTTTCTCTCTGTTCTCTCCTCCAATTCATTGCAAAATTCACCCCTTCTGGGAATGTGGTCCCTGGCACTGGCATAGAATTTCACACCTTGGTTTGGTGCAACCAGCCCTCAAAGAGGAGAGGTCTAATTATTGGATGCAGGCCTGAGACACAAGAGATCTATACCCTCTCTGGGACCCCGGGCTCCTGTTGTTTTGCAGGCTGCCTTGGCTCAATCGATATTAACAACATCATCAAGAGTAAGAAAGCTAGTTGATGCTTCTGCGTTTACTTTCTTTTTCCACATCCATTTGAGGTCAGAATTTCCTCTCCCAAACTTTGCTTGTCTAGTTCCAACAACTGCTGCTTGATATTAACCCTGCTCTTATCCCCCTAGTTATTTTAAGGCACAAATTACACAGGTGTCTTTCCCAACCTAAAGCCAGATTTTAGCCATCATCCTCCCCTCCAGTACTTACCAGAGGAAGTAGAGGGAAATTTCAGAGGCTGAAAGTGATCAGTGCTCTTTGGATAGGAAGAGTAAGGGCCAGGAACATCATGATTTCTGTGTCCCCAAATTCCTTGTCAGGCAATGAGCCTCATTCCATTGTCCCATAATGTCCACACACTACAGCTGAGTGAAATCTTTCAGAGTTGTCTACAGTGGTCTGGGATCAGGACAAGCCAATGCCAGTGGTCAACTTTTTCTCATTAAATTATGCATGTATTTGACACTATCACAACTCTCTGTTTCTCTCTCTCCCCTGAAAGGCAGCCTCTGTTGCATCTTTTTTTCCACTTCTCTGGCTAGTTTTTCTTTGTCATATTGTCTCCTACCTTTCCTCTGCCTCTACCCTTTGTGATCTCCAACTGTCCAGTCTTGGCATTTTTCAAAACCTGCCATGTGCTCTTTGTGCAATCTGAGTCCATCCTATGGTCTCAACTGCCTGTATAGGCTATTGAGCCCCTAACTCATTATCTGTAAGTAAATAAGACTCGTCTCTGAACTTGAGACTGAGTATGTCATTGTTACACTGTAAATATGAACTATCCCCCAATTATGTACTGACAGCTTGATCCCCAGTGCAGCAATGTTCAGAGTTGGAGGCGAGAGAAGCAATTGGATCATGAGGGTGCTGCCCTCCTCAATGGCCTTCATCCTTCTGGGATGAAGCCCGTAGCTGAGAGCATTAGCTGAAGGGACTACTAGGAAGTTGGGCCCAACTGGAGAAGTAGATCTCTGAGTAAATCACTTGAAGGTATGATTTTGAAAGGTCTCCCTCTTCTTTGTGGCTGGTTTGAGTAAACAACTCCCTTCACCACACCTTTCTACCATGGAGTCAACTATCATTGTCTGTTTCTGCCTTGGAGTCAACTAATATTGTCTAAAATCTCTGACTGTGGCTAAAATAAACCTTTCTTGCTTTAAATTGTGTACATAAGGTACTTTGTCACAACAAAGAAGAGCCAACCCATACAGCCACCCTCTACCCAACATCATCAAAAGATCCCATAGCATTTCAGGTTTAACAGGTTCAGAACAACCCAGTTTTGCCTTCTTTAACTTTGCATCTCCCCCCTTCTAAATGACTGGCAGTGTCACCAATGTGCACTCTCACCCTCATCCTCATCTTCCATCCTCATCTACCTCCGTCATATCCATAGCACCCTCACCCCAGGTCAGCCCTTTGCTTTCTCTTATCTGCCTAAGACTCTTGGACATCATTTGTCCTTCTCCTTTCTAACAGAGCTTCTGGGATGAAGCAACAGAAATGTGAACTTTATATTGCATAATTAACCCCTTTAGGTGGTTCTGGACACTGTTACAGAAACGCAGCCCTCCCCGTAGGGTTCTGACTGTCCCCCAGCTTCTGCAGATGCTCCCCACCAGGCTTTTCTCCAACTTCATCCATTAGGTTCCATTCACGGTAAGCACGGTAGGCCTTGAAGTTCTATGTCCTGAAGATTTTATTTTTACTTATGCTTCTTTCTCTGAGGACCCCTGCCCACCATTCCCTCTCTGTATACAGACCTGTTTTACCTTCAAAAGTGAGATTCTGATTTCTTCTCCCTTGAATCTTTTGCTTATTATACCATTCCATTTTCTCCCCCTATGTGGAGCAATGTACTTCTCCTTTGTAAGCTCAGCATATCTTATGTAGATTTCTATTATAATACTCTCAATGATTTATTACCAATTTTTTATAGACTCACATATTAATTGTCTTTGCATCCTTACAAATAATGGTGACAGTAATAGCAAAGATTTATCAAATACTATGCCTCAGGTACTGTTGGAATCATTTTAAGTGTATCAATTTATCCTTGTAACAACACTATGAGGTGGTTATTGTACTAGTCTGTTTTTTAAATAAGGAAACTGAGGCCCAGAGGTTTTTTTTTTTAACACAATTTAGTTCAAAGATACAAATGGTAAGAGTAGAGATAGGTATTGTATACATTTGGTCTCACTCCAAAACCTATGAATTTAACCACTTTGTGTTACTATTAATGCTCAGCATATAATGCTAACTGCTTACCAGATGAATTGATGAGAACAGATGCTTGGCAAAGGCTGAACTAGATGCCAAAAGCAGTCAAGGGGAAGTAAAACTTGGATTACTCAGGGTCAACTAGTCCACCAGGAGTATTCATCTGGGCTGAGCAGTTGCAAGGATCAAAGTCTATGAGGCTAATCTGAGACCTACACCAGAAATGATCCCCAGGAGGACTTGAGTCCAGGAACAGTGACCTCACACTGTGCAGAGCTGCTATAATGAAGGGGCTTTTAAATCCTTGAGTCTGGTCTGTGGTGATCTCGGAGGCAAAGCCTCAAAACCACAAGCTCAGTGTAGTATTGAGCCACCGAGGAGATGGTCCCTCTTGAGAAGAAACCCGAATATTATGGTTTACATCTACATCTCCCCTGAAAGTCTCACAAAACTGTAGGTATAAC
Organism: Thryonomys swinderianus; assembly: GCA_004025085.1. Lineage (NCBI taxonomy): Eukaryota > Metazoa > Chordata > Mammalia > Rodentia > Thryonomyidae > Thryonomys > Thryonomys swinderianus. The sequence goes on from PVIC010003268.1 coordinate 25,275, forward strand.
TTTGGGTGAAGGGGAAATTCAAGCCTGCCTGGGTGAAGTGCGCTGCATGTACATCTCATAGGACGCTATGAGAGCCCCTAAAGATGATGGAGATTGAGCACACTCTCCCGTGCATACTTACCTATAGCTGGTGGGGTGACTCCTGCTTCCCCTTGGTCATGACTCCTTCACTTGTCCAAGAGCTGACCATATTAGGCACTCATCCCTGCCCCCCCCCCACCTCGGTCAAGAACATGGTAGGATTCTGGGTCCCCATGAGTGACAACTGGTTGGAGAAGTCTAGTGGACTGGCTCCCACAGGTGTCACAAAGCTGCAGGTGTCACAAAGCTGCAGGTGCCACAGGTGATGGCAGCAGCATCCAGGGCCCTCAGGCTATTGGATTGTGCTGCGTGGATCATCGCACCAGGAATCCCTTGAGGACACTTCCCCACACACCCAGAGCCAATTTAGAAGATAACATCACAACAAGGTTTCAGGTGAGCTATACTTTCCAACCAATCAGAACTAACCACGTTGTCCCCACACCCTCTCTCTGTTCCCTATATAAGAGTATGTAACTCTCAATAAAAGCATAAGTGTTCTCCAAAACCTCCCTGGAGTTTGCATGGTGACTCTACCTCACACTCCCAGTCCAGGCCTCCAGATCCTGCTCTGAGTTCACCAGAGATGACAACATTTGGGGACTGGACTATGGGGGCATAAAAGCTGACTTGCTGTTGTGGAGAAGCGCATCTGAGCACAGGAGCTGGGTCACTATGGGCATGATCCAGAGGTTCTGTCTCCTTCCTGGCTCCTCCAGTCATTCTCTAATTCCCTCCCTCCACTCCATGAGCAGCTCCCCTGCCCCACCCAGCCTTTGAGCCAGCCAACAATGGACTGAAACAAGAGCGAGAACATAACTCTTCTCCTTGAAGTCCAGGACGTGGGACATTTTGTCATAGCAACAAGTTCAATAACTAAGAAACCACTGTAGAAACTAAACTCTCTCCAGACCTTGATCTTATGAAAATAAGAAGGATTTCTAATGTGACTTTGAAAATTTTTACCCTGCTAGGTGACACCTGGTAGGTACTTATTAGATCTTCATCAAAGGAATCGAAACCAAGCAGCACAAACAAACTCAGGCTAGAAATCCAACCACCCCATCTTTCTTTTGCTTCCTTCAGAGTCCACCACAATGATAGCAACATAAATATATGATAAACTTCTTAAATAGCATCCTTTTAATGTCTATTTCTCTCTACCACCACAGCCAAAAGGAAGTTTTTATTTTTCTTGTTAACCTTTCTCTGTTTGCAAGAACGGATTCAGAGTCAAAACAAAACACACAGATGAACCCAATAGGCTAGTGGTTGTCAGATGCCAAACTTACTTGAGACTTTGTGGTCCCAACACAACTTGTTCAAACTGCTAGAAGATTCTTTTAAGTAGATGTTGACAATAACTATAATGAAGGAAACTGTCTTAGGACTTCTTAATAGCCCTGAGAATATCCATCCTACATTGCCTACTTTTTTTCCATATTGTCACTTCTCACCTCCGAAGTTATTTTCTCTGAAAATTCTTCATAGTTAAATACTGTAATTTCTGTTCTTCAATTGATCTCCAAGGATTTACTAAGCATAAACAGATTTTCTCAGCAATGAACAAGGTAGGATAGAAGAATTTTCAGGTCTGAGTCCTGCTCACAACTTCTTCTGGAGATAATGTTTCTATTTCAATGTTAGAAGGATGCAATAATAGGCTTGCAAAGTTAAATAACTCCTCTAACATCAAACCAGAAGCGACGGAAAGAAGGCAGGATTTGCTCCATCCTTAGCCTTTGGTACTACTGAGAGGTGGCAGAATATCTCAGAGGTGAGACCTAGTGGAAAGGAGTTAGGTCACTGGAGACACTCTCTCAAAGGGATACTCAGCCCCCACCCATCTCTGCCTCTCTCTCTTTGCTGCCCAGTTGGCATGAGATGATGAAGAGCTTCCTCTGCCATGACCTACTGCTTCCTCTGTCGCTAAGACAACAAGGCCGACTCTAGACTGATGCCTCTGAAACTATGAAATACAATAAACCTCTTCTCTGAAAATCATCTCAGACACTGTGTCACAGTGGTGGAAAGCTGACAGACAGCAGATGGATGAGGTCATTGGCGAGATTTTGAGGATCTTTGGTTTGAGTTTAGAAAGACTGTAGGATGAGAGTGGTTCAGGGGGAAGGTTCCCACAAACAAATGCACCGAGAAAGGAGTGTTTGCAGTATCTGTGGAAAGAAGAAATGAGGGAATAAGAGCAGACCGTAAGCAGAACACACATCCAGGGAAAGAGGAGTCGCATGGGGATGCCCGGGGTCATGTCCGGCCATGCTCAAGCTTGCGCAGGCTTCACCTCACTGCCCTCCCACTCCGGATGGACAAAACCCAGGCATTTCCTCCATTTCTCCTTCACCCTATCTCCCCCTTCGGGGCGTCATCCATTGGGAAGCTCACATACATTTCTCAAAGTCTAATTAGCATCAACGATAGTTCAAGCTAATCGCCATAATTAATGGAGAGACATGGCAATGACTGAGAGAATTATAAATGGGCATAATCGAATGTGATTGAGTCTCGGGCAGCCTCTATTCGGGAAAGCTGGAGGGAGCAAGTCTACGCATCTTCTCTCCCTTTCATTCCTCCTCGCCAGGCTCCCCCACTACCCTGGGCCCCTCCTGTCAGACAGCGTGAATACAAGAAGCGACACTCTCATCAAATCAGATTCCATCCCTAGCGTAGGCAGTGACCTCTCCCAGCGAATGACTGTTATTAGACTTCATTGTATAATAATAGCTGTACAGTGGCCCGGACCCCTCCTTTTCTTTGACAACACTTGCACAGCCACAGTGACAGCATTCTCAGGATGAACTACATTTTCTCTGTCCTTTTTCCCCAAAAATGCTTTCTTTTTCTTATTCCTCTCTATTCTTTATTTTCTCATCTCTGTTTCCCTTTCCCACCTGTGTCTTCTTCACCATCTTTCTCTCCATCTTCCTTTTCCTTTATCCCCTTTCGCTCCCCTCCTTTCTTTTTATGTGGTCTCTCATCCTCAAATAACCTCCCCATCTTTTGTGTTTATCATGTAAATACCAGGAAAGCCACAACAACATTGCTTTTTTTTTTTTTTTTCCTGTACCACCTCTCAGAGTTTGTGCAGAGGGAACGTTTCCTGCAATGTCCTCCTCAGTGCAGCTTTCTCTCTGGTCAACAGCTCTTTAGCAGAGCCCTCCTTGTTTTCACTGAAACTGTCCACCTCCAAGTCTTGGTGAGACACTGGTCCCTCATTTCCTGCCTCCCTCTCCCCTCCCCTCTCCTCACTTCTTCCCTTCCCTTCTTTTTCATCTTTGAACATTTACTGATTCCCCAAAACACACCAGCCACAGAGAAGCAGAACAATGAAAGCATGAAGCTAAAGCGGATCTCCTACACCACTGAACTTTTTTTCTGCTAGTTGGTTTCTTTTCTGGAACATCATGCAGACAAGGGGTTCCAACACCCTACTGGCCTTTGCATGTTCAGATCTTCCTTTGTTTCTTCTTATTTATTTCTTAGAATTTCCAACAAGCTCAAATAAACTCTATTTTTCCATGTAAAATCCTCCCAAATTGCTCAGTATCTCCAGCCTTGCTTCCACCAAGCAAGCCTATCTAACCCACCTCAGACCTATAGTCTATCAACAGGTTGTGGGAGACCAGAGAACCAAATCCCAGCACTGGCCTGTTGGGCAGAGGTGAGGGCTAAATCCTGAGACTCAAATAGGTTGAAATTGCTTTGTTCCCAAGGCAGGTGAGTTGAATGATGCTTGTTTTTTTTCCCCCTCTCACTTTAAAGCATAATCTAGGAAAGTGTACTTGTGATTCCAAGTGGTGTACTCTTCACGCAACCTATTGCAGTGTACTGCTTCAACAGAGCCAATATGAGCCATAGCCCAGCCTCACCTGCTGATGGGCACCTAGGACCATTAGGAGAGGAGGGGGGCCCATTAAGACTGTGAAGGTAGCAGCTAGTCAGCTGAAAGGGGCAAAGTAGAACTTTCAAGAGTCAGAGAAAAAGTACTAGGCTTTATTTTAATGTAAAATATATCAACTCTGCCAAGCAGCCACACAATGAAGAAACAGAAAGCAAAGTAGGGGTGGTGTGTCCCTCTGGCCAAGACAAGAAGTGATCTATGCGGTCATGATGTCTCTTTATTCAGATGAATAAACATTGGTAGTTTGCAGATTTCCTGGCAGAATGGAAGGTTTATTTCTCCTTTTATTTCTATATGCAACCCAGAGGTCATTGAGGTATTTGGAATTCATACTACACAGTTCTAGGTATTTCAGCAATAATCTTTAATCACCATATCTCTGCTGGCATGTAACTATGAGAGGCAGAATGAAATTGTGAGGCACATGGGATTTAGAAGCCAAAAACCTGGTTTTCTGACACTACTAGGTCACGTGGCTTACAAATTGTGCCTGTAAAGTTAAGATTGCAATAATGGAGATTAAAATAACACCTAGGATTATCTTTGCATTAATTGCTATCTTTTCCTTGACCCCACAGATTTGTTGTGAGGATTGTGTAATAAAATATGTGATAAAATGTTCTGTAGCTGTTAATTACTGTACACATTGGTTATCGTGTTGCATCTGCTGGGTGCCGGGCTCCCCAGGTGCTGAGTATGTGTAGAGGTTTTTCTGAACCACTTGGTATCTGCTTCTCTCACCAAAGAAGAGAACGGTTTTGTGTATCTAGTATGAAGCCAACTTCACATAGAGCGTGACACAAAATCTCTACTTCCCTAGAAACCCTAACCATAGCCCCAAGAGGTCATATAAAGTACATCACAAATCCAGGTGCAGTGACACATATCTGTAATTCCAGCCCTGAGGGAGACTGAGGCAAAAAGTTTGCAAGTTCGAGTCTCTCCTGGATAACTTAGCAGAGCCTTGTCTCAAAATAAAAATAAGAGGATGTAGCTCAGTGGTGGAAGGGCCTCAGTTTCTATCTCCCATAGTGGGAAAAGTGCTGCTTCAGGATTTGGGGGGATATCTCTGCCTGAAGCCATCCCAGTGTGGCAGACCTTTCAGGGCTGAATCATGCCCCACACACCAGAGAGGTGGGCCAGCTTGTGAGACCCAGGCCTTCCCTGGCAATGTGCCAGTCCCTGGGCAGTCTGAAAGGCACATGCTACAAGGGACATGTGGGCTTATTCACCTTTAGATTGATTATATATCCCTCCTGGGCTCTGGCCCAGTGGTTCAGGGACATAGGTTGCAAGTGTCACATTGAAGCTTATATGGCCCATCATGACAAAAACATTCACTAAACAAGTCACTGAAAGGCCATGGAGCCTCCTCCTTCCCTGGGTCAGAGCCCCAGTCCTACTCTCTGATTCCAGCGAGGTGCACTGAGACTTCCTTATACTTCTGGGATGATACCTGCTTCCAAGGCTCAGGAGCAACACTTCTACTATTACCCAAGAAATCCTCTACCTCCCAGAGATCTCCCCAGAGCTACGGCCTGCTTTACATGACTCTTTCCCTTAAGAGAAGCCTCACCCCTCTATGCATTCCAGGAAGGAAGGGAGCAGAAACCAGAAAGCTAGTAGGAAAGAGAGGATCATCGATCTCCTGTCAGATACCAGCTCTCACTAGCTACTGGATGAAAGTGCATCAGATGCTCAGAGGGGTCCAGAAGGACAGATGAGGGAGCTGAGGTGCACCGTGGTTCCCTGAGCAGTGGAATTGAGGCCAGAGAGTTTCAGAGCTGCTGCTGTCCTTTGTGCCACTCTAGTTGATCTCCCACGTCGAGCAGACCTGACAGTGTGATGGGGCGCCTAGCATAGCAGACTCCTGCTGCCAGCCGGGGAGGTAGAGGCCAGGGCCTGGGAAGTGTGCATCTCTTCCTATTTGAGGTTCTGCCTCTCCCTGGGTAAGGCTGTGGTGTGTGAGTCAGTGCAGGCCAGTGCACAGCCCCTGGACACTGGTGTTCCATCCAGCTGGAAAGCGACCAGCATTCACTCTGGAACATTCTCTCCTATAAGAGCTCTCATTTGGCTCTAATTGTGTCCCCAAATTTAAAATTATTGATATATATGTGTATATATGCATATATATGTATATATATATATATATATACATATATATATATATATATATATGGTTTTTTTTCCTCTACTGGAAATAAACTGAGTTCCTGATGGGGATAAAGAGAATTGAAAAATGTTAAGTACTTTCAAATACACTATGTATTATGCCATGAATTGTATTTTGTTTCTGAGATTCTTCTATCATTATGTGATTTTGGAGAGGACTGGGTCCTTTCTGTACATGTGTTTTTTTCTCCTGTTCTCCAGGGAGCTTGTAGTACTTAAAATTGTGTTGCATAATAGATAGTATAATCACTGTAAATTAAATGTGCCTCCGCCGAGTTGTGTTTTATGTTAATTCCATTGTGTGGTGGCAGCTGCTTGCGAAGGAAGCCATAGATTGGCAGGGGACAGCATTTTCAGCTTTGCCAAGGATGCAGAGCCACAGGTTCTGTGCCACAAGTGGCTCCCAGGAGTGAAGGGGTCCTTGGAAGAGAGGCCCAAGGTGGGATAGGAGTGCCTGGGTCAGCAAAGGGAGTAATCATCGTAGGTCCCCAGGACACTGGCCTGAGAGATCTCTCCCAAGGACCATCAAAGTTAAGGTCAGGCAAGGATGTAGTCAAGTTCAGACTTGTGGCTGTAACAGCTAAGTGACCTTCCCACTATGGGCCATTTTTGTTGTCTGTTTCCATGTGCCCTGAAGCAGTGGGCAGTTTGTGAACTGCCTGTGAATGTTAGGGAAATGTAGCAAATCCACCAGGGCAGAGTCTTTCTTGGCTAGACAGGCTTGGAGGCTAGAGAAACAGAGGGCACTGAGGGCAGAGGAAGCAGGAAAAAATGAGGCAGAAGGAAGGAGAAAGCAGCTGGAATGGAGGCGTAGGCAGGGGCCCAGGCCAGACTCCACATGGCAAACCACAGCGGACTGCTGACCCTGGTGTGAACAGTGTATTCCAGAGAGCAAAACATCATCTATAATTGCTTTTTATTGAACATCTATTATTTAGCAACCATTATGCTGGTAAATATTGAGCCACTTAACCCTCTCCTTATTTATATTATTGATATTATAAATTATTAGCCTGTTTTGTAGAAAGACTGAGTTTGCAGAGATTAACTCGGCAAAAATCATATAACTAAGAATCAATCTTGCCCAAATCATGTCTAAAGATCCTCATTACCCCCAGCAAAAAACTGAGGCAAGCCAAGGCCAGAATGAAGGAAGACTATCGCCAAACAGAGAAATAGTCACAGGTTTGTGAGCCTGGGGACAATGGGGTAACATCAGCACCTTTCCTGATTTGTCAGCACTTGTGTGCTACAAGAGAAGCATGGCCCATCACATAGACAGAGGCAGACAAAATATGCAGCAAGATTCTAGGCTGAGTGTCTCCATTAGTCAGCTGTGGGTGCCATAGTAAGACGCCCAGAGTGGATGGCTCCAATTACAGACACTTGTTTCTCACAGCTGTGGAGACTGGGAAGTCACAGACCACACTGCCAGCCTAGGCAGTAGCTGGTGAGGTTCAAATATGGCCACTTCTCATTGTCCTCACGTGATGGAGAAAGAGAGAGAGAGAGACAGAGAGAGAGAGAGAGAGAGAGAGAGACAGAGAGAGAGAGGGGGAGAGAGAGCAAGTCCTCTGGTGTCTCTTCTGCTAAGGACATTATTGCTACTGATTCAGGGCCCCATCTTTCTGACTTTATTTAACCTCAGAAACCTCCATAAAGGTATCTCTCCAAATAGAGTCATCTTGAAAGTTGATAGGTATTTCGTTAAGGTGGAGATGTTAACATTTGTTCCATAATATGTTCATAGTCTTGTTTAAAACATACATTTCCAGCTGGAAGGATAAACAACCAAATACTTGGGCAATTTGTCTTTTCTTCTCTTCATTTACCAGTACTATTATCTCAGTGATCCACAGGAAATATGTTTTTGTGGTCAGTTAAAGAACTGAGTTGGAGGTCATGTTAGTCCATGTGCATGGCAAGGGTTACATGTCCAGTGGATGCACTTAGACCACACTGGTAGCCCTGCCACCTGAATCCCACGTGTTCTTGCTCAGGAATGAGGGTGAGCATGGGAGAGAAAGGCCCACAAACCCCACTGCTGTCTATTCTTGGAAGCCCCTTGAACACAGGGTCTATTCTTTCTTTCCTGACCGTCTCAGACTCTGAGGTCCCACCAGGACCATGGTCTGCTACTTAAAAGGCAGTGAGAGATAAGCAACAGGCTGCCACACCATTGATATGCACGAAAGAACGGCAGCAGCCTTTGTACCAGAGCCTCACAAAAGCAATTCTCTGCAGTTGATATAAAAAGGTGTCAGTTCTGGTTTAAGTACTGTATTACCAGCAAAGATTTATCTGCCTCCAAGCCGGGCCTCCCCCACTGAGGGAATAAACAGTTCTGCTTATCTGTTTCACAGAACACAATATTTCCCCAGTCATTTCTGCCTCCAAAAGGACTTTTTCTTTGCCTTCCCCAGTTCACCTCCAGAAATTATGAGCATAAATTATTCACCTCAATAATGATGATTGGGACAATAGTGGGAAATGCCCCTATGTATCCTGCTTTCCCGGTCTCAGCGAACTTGAACAAATGAAAGACAGAGGATCACTTATCCTGGAAGTCAATGGGAATATTGAATTCTGAGGTTGAGGAGTTAAAGATCAAGAAGGACAAGGGAAAATTCTTCTAAAAGGCTGGGAAGAAGTGGGCTGGTTTAAGTAGAAAAGATCCTGGAAGACTGATTGGCCACGGTGCCCTTTATGAAGTGCAGGCCTGGCAGAGAGGAGGATGGGTTCACATAAAGACTCACCACTTTGTGGATCCTACCTTGAGGGTGATGATGAGCAGAAATCCACCAACCAATGACTATAAAATATTCTTCCCATTCGAATCTCCCCCACTCAGAGTAGCAAAACTACTATGCTAAACACCAACGCTGGAATTGGAAGAGTCTTCTCTGGGTTGCTTTTGTGACTTAGACAAACTTTTAAGTCACCCCAAACCTTGGGTTATTTTCCTGAAACATCAAGGTACTGTGAATACCTTTTCTGTCTCCTGATAATCAAAGTCTACAGAATAGCAGAGCTTTGATTTTGCTTGTGTTGTGTATATGCACATGTGCACACACGTGTGGACTCATGGAGCATATGTGCTCTCTATAGCTTGAAACCTAAACAGGAAATGGCAACTTCCATTTCATAAATAATATCAGCTTTAATTGACTGACAATTGACCCAGCAGTGCAATGCAAGGGCTCCAAACATGTGCAGTGTTAGAGACATGAACCAGGTCTCATCTTGGAAACAGTTTGTGGGGTAACTGGTTGAGCACCTTTTGGAGGGGTGAGGTATGGACGTGCATGAGAGATAAGGTAGATGTGGGAACTCAGAATCCCTGCCTGCCATTCACTCATTTTATTCCCTTCTGACAGGTTCTCATATTTCCAAACCTCTTCATTAGTACCAGAAGGCTGGGAAAGGACTGTGGACCATAAACTCTCAAGTAGCCACTGTGGGCACAAGAAACCTTCAAGGAAAAATGGTCGCAGTAGTTCTTCCCTCATGAGCTATGAAACTGATGTGGTGGTAAAAACAGGCAGCCACACAGTAGCCATGGCTGGCCAGCCTGGGGACAGCTCGCATCTGAAGATAGCTGCTACACAAGGCCAGAGGGGTTCTCCTGGGTGCCATTAGCCTGACCTTCAGCAGCTGTCATTAATCTGAGTGAATAAATGAAGCCACGTCACCTCAGGTGTCCTGTTGCTTCCCATTTCAGCTGGTCTCTGCTAACAGCAAAAGGACCCACTGTCCATTTAGGGGGTTAGCCTCAGGGCCACAGGGCCTGAGGCCCACACAGACAGGGACTCACAGCGAAGGCTCTTGCTCCAAAATGTGGCTCATGTGCAGCCTTACATCGAAGCAGGGCTTCCTCTGAAGTACCCAAAATTATGTTATTCATGCTATTTGTCCTCATAGGTTCCTTTATTGCTAAGATTGACAGCAACAGCTGCTAAGGTTTTCTTAAGGTCTGTGACCTCAGAGAATATTAGTGAATGTGAACTTTGTGGGAGATAAAAATAACCTTGGCAGGTCATTTCCCACACTGCTGTTCATTTATAAGTTCTCTTCCAAATATTATCTTGTGGAAATGCTGCCTTGTTCATGAGGCAGGTTTTGGAAAAGCCAAGCTTCTCTCCTGGTCCCAGTTATATGCAGAGTCTGAAAATATCTGAAGAATCAGCAGGGGTGGGTGGGGGGACAGACAGAGACAGAGACAGACAGAGAGACAGAGAGAGAGAGAAACACTGGGAACAGAAAATGGACTGACTCTGCAATAAAGCCATAACCTACTCATGTACAGCTGTCTACATCAAACCCCTTTCCTCATTCTGTGACTGGGAAATACACTGACTGAAAACCATTAAATGTCGTCGTGGGCTCAGAATTGGGCATACAGCCATTAATCAGCAACCTTTCTACCCTCAGAGAAAGCACAGTCCCCAGTAAGAATCATTGAGAGGGTAATAGAGATGTGCTAGAAGTATGCCCAGAGTGCAGTACAGACACAAAGAAGCCACTCAAGCCACAACACCTGGCCCTCTCCTACCATTTTCCAAGTTAAGTCTCTGATAAAATGTTGACAGATAATAAAAAGAAGTGGCCTGGTCCAAGGCTTAGGGAACAGAATCAGGGGAGAGGCACGGGATTGAGTATCAGCCTCAGGAAATGGAAGGAATACTGTGTGACTTGAATAGAGAAGAAGAAAGATGTAGGTGTGCTTCGGATTAGAGCATTCAGAGCACCAACGGTAGGGGTAGAAACTGGAAGGGTTTGTTGTTCTAGTGGGTGTAATGATGGTCCTTCTTGATTGGACAATCAAGACAATCAAAAAGGCCTTCTGGAGTACTATGTGACAGTCACTCTGGTCCATTTCTTTGTCACTAACATTACAGAACAGGCCAGAGTCAGAGTTGAGGCTAAAGCAGCAAGACCTTCTTGATCCCCTTGCCAATGAGTGGTTTAGACAAGGTGTATAATGGGATTCTATCTTCACCCCACACCCGAAACACGTGAGGTATGTCAGAAGCCACTTGTAGTGGATCTTCCTGGTTGTTCCGAAGAGATACATGAAGAGGAAGTCTCTTTCTTTGACTTCTGACATCATCTCTTCACACATCATCTGTAAATACTGTCAGCGCCTTAGGATCTAAAGAAGAACCAGTTCAAAAAATTAAGTAAATATCCTCAGGACACAGACATGAACAGATGAGAAGAACCTAGTCCCTTGAAGTACTCAATGCACCAAACCCAGGACTAATCTGCCCCCACGTTTATTGGTAGGTAAGATAAAAAAAAAAAACCATTACCACGAAGGCTATTTTTAGTGTAGTCTTCCATTATGCATAGCCAAAAGGACACAGATTGATATAGCAAAAGAGGGAAACAGTCTGACAGCCACAGCCAGGGGTGCCAAGTCTGGGCTTCCCTTGAGGTGAATGGAGAGCTATACATGGTGAGCAGTTAATGAAGAACTGGGCTCTGGACAGGCGGAGATCTGACAGCATCCCTACAGAGCTGGCATTTGAAACTACCACAGTGAAGGCGACAAAGCAGCTGATTTGCACTGAATGCTGCTGAATCAAAAGAACAATGGGGGAGATATTAGAGGGGACTGTTGGCTGGCATTGATGACCACAATTTAGCTTTTGGGGAGCAGTTCTGGTGCAATATGTAAATACCATACCACAAGCTTTAAGGATTCAGGAGAAGCAGAGAAGGAAGCTTGTATTTTTAATAGTGTGTTGGTAAAGGAAGAGAAAGTAGTAAAATAGGACAAGCCAAAGAGGAGAATAGTTCTGTGGAGATACTTAAAGAATGGCTGGTCTAGGTATGTGCACAGGCAGAGTAAAGAGCCAGAGAAGATGGAGAATGTGATGCAAAAGGGAGAGAGAGCTCAGTGGATTGGTGGGGGCAGATGGAGGACAGCTCTACTGGGAGGGAAGGATAGCGGAAAGTGGGAAGAGAGACCCAGAGACCAGAAGCAGAAAGAGACAGTAGAGGACAGAGAGCAGGACCCGCTCTGCTGCAGGAAGCCCAGCTGCACACATGGCCAGATCCAGTCAGGTCACGCCAAACCCTGGGAACTCTGTGCTGCCCTCGCCTCCGTGATGAAAGAGAAGAGCCTGGCTTGGGAAAGATCTACACCAGAGGACTCCCAAGCTAACATGGAACCGAGCTCTGCCCCAACCCAGACCCTGTGCCCTCGGATGGGTTTGGGGCAGCTGACCACCTCTGGGGACACAGAACTGGAACACAGCAGTGGATCCTACCCTGACTGTTCATGAGAATCTCCATGCAACTTTAAAAATCCCAACTGCTAGACTCTGTTGACCTACTGTTGACCTAGGGTAGCTTTCTGTTTCCATCTCAAAACACCCAAGACCAGGAAATTTATGAGGAATAGAAGTTTTACCCGGCCTGTAGTTCTGGAGTTTAGGAAGTCCAGGAAGATGGTATCAGCACCTGCCTGGCCTTGGTGAGGGCTTTCAGGTTGCGTCTTGACACCGAAGAGGGCATCACGTGACAGCAGATGTGGCAGTTCAGGTGTCTCTTCCTTTTCTAAAGACACTTACGACATCATGAAGGGCTTTACCCCAAGACCTCATCTAATTCTAGTTGCCTCCCAAAATCCCCAAATACCACTCACATATGGATGTCAAGATTAAGTTTCCATGACAGCAACTTTGAAGGAAAATTCAAACCACAGCATGTAGCCACTGTCGAGTGCCCTAATACAAAGCTTCCTACTTTGAGAAGTCACTGTTTTAAAGACTTAAAGAAGCAAATGAATACCGATCCCTAGTTTGCTGCCTTTAAATCACAGCATAGGAACCTGTTCAGGTAGATTTCTCACAATTGCATGTGGAAGGAATTAAAGCAAACAGAGAGAAAGAAAAAGAAGAGAGGAGGCAAAAATATCTGTTGATTCTGTCATTCACCTTTACCACACTAACCTATTGACTCAGGAGCTGGATGTCGTCATACCTGGATTTTAGTTGTTTTTTGTTTTGTTTTTGTTTTTGTTTTTATTTTGAGAAAGAGTCTTGCTTTGTAGTTCAGACTAGCCCTGAGCTCACTCTGTAGCCCAGGCTAGCCTTGAACTCACAACAATCCTCCCGAGAGCTAGGATTATAGGCGTGAGCCACCATGCCTGGCATTGTAGTGTGTGGTACTGATTGCTGGTGGACGTGAGTCACAACTCCCAGACTTGTTGTATGTGGTTACCAGGGATCTAACTCAGGACTTTGCGCTTGCTAGGCAGGTGCCGGAACCACTGAGCTAAATCTCCAGCCCTGGATTTTAGTTTTGAAAATAGACATACTCTAGTCCCAAACCTGATTGACCTTGGTCTCTGATACCAGCTGTTTTCCTTCTAAAACCTCATTCTATGAGCTATTTCTCACCTAATTCTTAGGGATGATTTGGTATGTCACCTTTTTAGTCAGTTTTCCATCCCTACAACAAACCATCTAAAATAATTGGCTTATAAAAGGAAAAGGTTTATTTTGGTTCCTATCGTTAAGGCTTCAGTCTAAGATCCGCTGTACCATCCAGGGATTTTCTTTGCTTCGGCTCTGCTAGGAGCCAGTACATCATGGGGGAGCACATTAACTTGTTAATGTCACAAACTTGTGACAAATAAGGATGCAGAAGGAGCCAGAGTGCTCTAATCCCCTTGGAGTTGCACTCCCCTGGACCAAAGGACCTCCCACTAAGCCTCACCCCTCAACAGCTCTATCGGCTCCCAGCAGGGCTGCTAAGCCTTTAAACACATGGAAATCTGGGCCCTTTCAATTATCCAAACTGTAGGTGTCACCATTCCAACTTCCTCAGTTCCCTGACCTGGCGCTACAGATCGGGCATCGAACGCGGGTACCTGCAGCACGTCCCAGGTTCTGCACCCTGGACGTTGGCTGCACACTTGGCAGAAGTGCTCGCCTCCAACAAGAACACCCACAGTCGGTCCCTTGAGAGCCAGGGACTGGGGTCCCGCAGTCCACTCGGCTTCTGTGATGAGGTTAATGCTGCAAACAGACGTGCAACCAGACAGACCAAACACAGGAAGACTCTCGGGGAGAGGTGGCCCCACTCCCACGCACTAACTCTGACCCCAAGCTGTGTCTCACCAAGCAGAGAGCTGAGACGCAGATGGGCGAGGTGAGAGGGAAAAAGAGAAATATTTTTCATGTTATTATTTCTCAATGTTATTATACTCCCTGCTTTCATCTGCTGGGGAAATCAGTACAAACACTGCATCTGTGAACTTCTTACTGTCCATATCCTCATCCTTAAAAGGGGGGGGGTGTCAAAAGAAAAGCCCTCCCTGTCGCTGTCTGCCACCCCCAAGATGTGCAGAGCCAGAAGCTGCACCTTAGAGCATCTCACGGGCTGCCCAGCCCATATATTTTACATGCCTGCACAATGCGTTTTATGAGGCATATAAAAGCCAGACGGAAATTATCTCCTTCCCTTGTACGGGCTGTCTCTTTTTTGGGAAGAGATAACAGAGACCTATTTCATTTTGCTGCTTGCTACTGGATGCTCTGCCATAAATTGAGAAAAGAAGCTCTTTCTGAAAAATGCTTTCTTTGACCCCGTTGTCACTGGGAAACCGCACTGACGGAAACACCATTCTCTGTTCACCAATCTCCGTTCAGAGCAGAGTGAGTCCAGGAATCTTTGTTTCTCTCTTTTCTCGCCTCCCCCTCCTTGCACATTTGCTCAGGGTAGGAGGGTCAGAAGGAATGAAGGCCCCGCGCTCAGAGGAGGGGCTTCCGTGTGGACACAAAGAACTCAGCAGCCAAGTCCTGAGTCCCCACCTGGCCCCACCCTAGGCAGAGAGGTGCCGCCCACCCTAGGAACGCAGTCTCCCCATTCGCGCAGTCTCTCCATTCACGCTGCGTCCAGGCACGCGGGGCGCACCATCAAATATTCACCACCAATATTTCATTATCGGAACCTATGCGGCCCAGTGCACGCCTGGGTGAGCCTAAAAATTAAACTGTACTTTCACCTCTAAAGAAAGCTTTCCCCGCCAGGGCTGAGGGGAGAGATTGCCAGGCCCCTCCAGGGCTAGCAAATGATGAGAGAGGACAGCAGCAGCGTCAAGGGGCAGAAATGCTCTGTGGGCCTTGGTCCAGAGGAGCGTGCATGGTTCATCTTCCTGGAGCTGCACCGGTCCCTGCGCATGGTCACGGGAATCTCATACCTTACAGGAAATGTGCAACCACATTGCTTCTGCTGGTGCTGGGAATTTCTTCTGGTGAGATGCATTTCTTCAAACTCTCTCTTGCCAGCCCCAGGTGTCTTCCACTAAAATCCCAGTACTACCTGCCACCTCTCTGTTGGCTGTCCATATTGATTTTGGTAACAGTGTAAATAGATTTATAAAGTTTCCCGTCCAAAGAAATCCTTCCAAACTGTGCACAGACCCTGCATCTATAGAGGGGATGTGTGAATGCTAACATCAACAAAAAGTAACGCAAACAAACACGAAAAGATGAGGTAGAAAACATAATGAATTAATGTGATTTTGCTGGGACTGGCCTTCCCACAGAGCATTATTTTTGTGCTTGGTGAACCACTGCCTTCTGGAGCAAGGAATAAAACTAAGGATTATGGGAAAAAAGGCTGCTGCTCTGCCCAATCTACCCAGACCCAAGGAGGCTGGGGAGGACAGAGGAAAAACACAAGAGTTCTCAAAATCTAAGATGGGACTTAGAATCACTCCTCTGTTCAAAATACTCTCAGAAACTTCTGCTACACAGAATCTAATCTGAAGCCCACCAGCGCCTAGTTCCTGGTACCCTCTGACCTAATCTTCCACCATTCTTCTTCCCTTTGCTCATGCACACCAACTCTACTATTCTCTCTGTTATTACTACATCCTTCCAAGCAGCAGCCTGATTTAGGAGTGTGGCAAAGACATGCGTCATTTTCAGGGCAATCATAATGGTGTTAATCCACTCTTTCTGCCTAAGAGAATTGCTACCGCAAAGCACCAGGCCCACATGAAAACAATGGGGCATAGCTGATGTATTTCAGACTAATTAAGGGCTTACACCAAGGTGAAAGCTCATTCATCCCATACCCAACCCTAGTGGAGGATCATGGGAAACTTGGAGATATTACATGTGGCAGGGTTCTGTTCTCACCATTGCTGGAGTATTAAGACTTAAACATAGGAAACTTTAAGAGAAAAACACACTCTATGTAAGATGCTATAGAAGAGATACTGGGCCACAAAAAGGTGCTAAACAAGAGGAGTTGAGTTTTGCCTGGGGGACTACAGAGAGATTACGGGGAGACTGATAACAGGATGATCTGCTCAGTGGATATAGATAGGAGAAAAGACACCCAGAGATTCTTGTGAGATGGTTTGCCTCTGAGTTTTCCCCATTTCACAGAAAGAGGCCACTTGGTAGGCACGTTCAAAACTGAGCTTATGGCCTAGAATTCTTAGGGTTTATCCAATTTCTTCTGTGCAGTAGATCTGTTACTCTATTTCTTTCTTTTCTTTTCTTTTTTTTTTTTTTTTTTTTTTTTTTGAGACAGGGTCTCGCTTTGCAGTTCAGGCTGGCCCTGAGCTCACTATGTAGCCCAGGCAAACCTCAAACTCAGCAATCCTCCTGTCTCGGCCTCCCAAGTGCTGGGATTACAAGCGTGAGCCACCATGCCCAGCACTGTGGAATGTGGTGCTGACTGCTGGTTGATTGCTGGTGGGCGTGAGTCACCACGCCCAGCATTGTTGTATGTGGTTACCAGAATCGAACTCAGGACCTCGCGCTTGAGAGGCAGGCGCCAGAACCTCTGAGCTAAATCTCCGGCCCCTGTTACTCTATTTCTTACTCCTAGGGAATAAACTCTTATGTGGGAGTCACACATATTTTCTGCTCTCATACTGAGTTTATAGTTGAGAACAGAAGAGCATCCCTTCTGTGGTTCTAGGTGACAGAAACAGCAGAATTTGTAGTGACTTCCTAGCTTTCCTGGGATTGCGAAGAAGAGCTGGAGGAATGGCTCGTTCTAAGAGCTGACCATGGCCAGGCCACAGTCCTGAAGTCAGCACACCTGCGCCCATCCATCAGAAAGCAGAAGCTTCTGTTCCTTCTGGATGGAGCCTGACTATTTGACTGACATTTGAGAGTACTGAGAGCAGATACTGGCAGCTATGAAGGCCTCCCACCTTGTTCACAAAAGCCTCAGGGACATAAGTGGATGAGGTTGTGTATTTTAATCCTTCCCATGAAGATGCTGATGTGAGGCTTTAGTGACTAATATCATGTTAACCTGAAACCTCTTATGGGGTATCTATATGTATGATATTCATCACTAATTTTATCAATGAACACATATATCAAGTTGTTTTAAGGAAGGAAGGATTGTAGTTAATCACAAGTTTCCATTTGATCAGGTTTTGTAATGAGATTTTGGTTATGGACTTTGTATTTCTGTATATGTTATTAGACAAACACAGAGTTAGACAATAAATAATGGTATAGAGATGCGAGATGATAGAGATATATAGATGATAGATGGATAGAAGGAAGGATGGATAGACAGATAGACAGATAGGTGGAAGACGGATTAGACCTAGCTATGTTTATTCATTCAGAACCCCAATTCCACTTACTAGAAGGCAGTCTGTGCTTTCTAAGCAATTATACATGCAGCCACAAGCCACTGCAGTGGATGCCGGAAGGACAGTGGGCCCACCTGAATGCAGATAAGTCTGGAGCCCTAAGAAGCCCTGGTTGCGTGCATCCACAGAGGACAGACCGCCACTGCTGCATGCTCAGGCGCAGAGTTTGGGCCAAAGATCTGAGCATGTTGAGCTTCTTAGAGGCCATGGCAGCTGGAGGCCAAAATCTCATTAAACAGTTCCTACTGACTGCCTTGAAAGGCAGGACTCCGTGGCCTCCACCTCCAGGGGATGCTGTGATTCGGCGTCTTTATTGACAGAAGCCAGGTATCTCTGCTGACACCTACCCTGGCTTCCTCAGATCTCCCAGCCAGTCTCCACCAGCCAGAAGGAAAACAGCTCAATTTTAAGGCTCCAAAAAGCCCCATGCGGTGATGAAAACCGAAGGCTTCCTCCAAGCTGGCTGCTGTATGGTTCTCCTCCCATCTCCTGCAAAGATCACAAAGAAGGAAACAAGAGGGGCAGGAAGGGCAGGGAAGGCAGGGAGGGAAGATTCTGAAGCCAGCCGAAGAATTTGGCCAGTGGCAAGCAAAGGATTCCGAAGAAAGGGGGTTTATTCACGGACACCCGTCAGAGGTTGTCATTCCCCAGCTGAACTATAGTCTGAATTTTACTGTAGCATAAATCAGTTCTTCCTGGACTTAATAACTCTTCTTTATAGGTTTCTTCCCACTCATAAATAAACCTCATTCCATATGTATATACTGCAAAAGCCCTACTTGATTTGTAGCCCTCTTCATCAGGAGAAGTAAGTGTGAGCCTAAATGAGAGAGAGGGGCCTCTCTGTGACCGCCCTCCTCGGGAAGAGCCCTCAGTGTCAGTCCCAGCGAAGGTGCCCTTCTGCAATGTCCTCACTGGGTTCGCAGGGCACATCTGTTTGCCAGAGGTGACGAAACACAGAGCACTGTATTTCTTCACAATGAGCCACAGTGGCTTCAAGAATGGGGCTCATGCGGCAGGCTGGAGACTGGCTGCGAGGGAGATGGATACATGTCTCTCCTGCTGGGGGCAGTGTCAGTCCTGGGGAAACCGTGAACCTGGCTGGTTTTGCTGGCATATTTGTGAGGTTTCAGATTCCAACGAGATGGGCCAGCTCATCACTGCCAGGGCCCCGGGATGGTCTGGAACTCTACCGAGCAGCGAGTCACTTAGTAGTGAGCATCAGTTCTCTTTGTTAGAGTTTTGGACACCAGCTCCTATTCTTCTCTAATGTGGTAACGTAGCAAACGTGGTTTTTAAAACGGTGCTTTACAATATTCCCAGGGCTTTGTACATTCTCAGAAAGGTTTCTATGAATATTCAAATTCTAATTTTAAATATGTAGTTGGAAAGGACATTAGCTACCATCTTGTTCAACATCCTACCCAAGGAAGTAAACACCTCACACCAACCCTAGCAGATGGGCACTTGGCCTTCCTGTTTCTCCTGGAAAAAGTGTTAGAAGAGGATTCAGTTGTTATTTCAAATGCAGCTTTTCAACTTTAAAATAAATTACAACTAACTTTATTTAACTATATTTTGAAATTTCATTGTCACAAAGAACTGCAAACACCACATCAAAATCCATATTTTAGGGAGAATTATGTCAATAAAATATTTAATGATAATGGATCACATGCCTTGAAACCTGCCAGGTACTATAATTACAAAAATCAAACCAGTGGAAATGTAAGATATATCTTGCAACCTCCTAAGATAAGCACTGAAAACGAAAATCTCTGTTCATAAAAAAGCCTAGAAAATAACAAGTGTTGGCAAGAAGGGGAGAAATTGGAACACTCAGACTTGAAATCTAAAATGATTCAGCCTCAAGGAAAAAGTTTGGCATTTCCTGGGATAGTTAAACATAGAGTAACCATATGGTTCAACAATCCTACACCTAAGATGCCTCCCCCAAAGGGTTGAAGAGAGGGACCCAGACACACGCATCTACATACTTCTTCATCAGAGCACTAGTCCTAACTGCGCAAGGTAGAAATAGCCCAAATATTCATCAGCAAATAAACAAACTGCATATATACAGAAATAGCCTTACCCAAAGAAAGAAACAAAGTACTGATGTATGCTACAACATGGGGAGACATAAAAAACATTATGCAAAGTGAAGGAAGCTAGACACAAAACATTATGTATTGTATAATTCCATTCACTCGAAATATTCCTGAACAAATAAATCCAGAGAGCTAGAAAGAAAATTGATGGCTTCAAGGGGCTGGAGTGACGCAAGTATGAGAAGTGACTTGTTAGTGGATACATAGCTTCCTAAAAATACTTCTGAGCTAAATAAAGGTGGTGACAGAACATGGTGAAGGTATAAAATGTCACTGCATGTTTACTTTCAAATGTGTAATTTTATGCTTTGTGAACTTCACCTTAACAAAAACATGTTTTTGAAAAAGATCTATGTTCAAGGCTTATCTCTAGATTTTCTGTCTTTGAGCAACCTATTTCACATCTTGCACCCAGGTCTGAAAGCGACACATAACTCAAGTTGTATGGAACTACCCAGAGGCCCAGCTTGGCACACTGTAACCATAGCTACAGTAACCACAAGCCTGATGTTCCAAAACAACTGAGAAACACCTTTGTATATCCAAATCTTAAAAAAAAAAAATGAAGTTTCATCTAAAAGTTTCTTACTCTCCAACAAAATTGTTTTTTAGAAAAGATCTCCATCTCCCTATACTCAAAACTACCACAGACACAAATAAAAAAAAAAACTCTACAATGCTAGACGTGGTGGCTCACGCCTGTAATCCCAGCACTCGGGAGGCAGAGACAGAAGGATTGCTGAGTTCACGGCGGCTTGCCTGGGCACCATAGTGAGCTCAGGGCCAGCCTGAACTACAAAGCGAGACCCTGTCTCAAAAGCAAAAAAAAAAAAAAAAAAAAAAAAACTCTAAATGGTTCTCTAATCATTTTTGTAAATAAAGTTTTATTGAAACACAGCCACACTCATTTGTCAATGTGGTTTCTGTGGCTGTTGTTCACGTTAACAATAGATGTCATTTTTCTAACTATAGCTTGAAACCCTAAAATATTTATTGCTGGCCATTTACATGAAAAGTTTAGCAAACTCTGCTACAGAATAATCTAATAGTAAGTTATCATGGTAAGAAAACAGCAAAATAGTACAAAAAGAGAGATTGGAGCTGTATGGAGAAGAAACACATTGGAGACCAATTGTTTGCCTATTTTCAAACAATAAGTAATGTTAAAAAGCAAGAACATAATAGACATCCCTGGAAAGCAAATTATCAACATAGAAAAGTAGCCCAGATAATCACTTTGAATACAGATAACCAGAAAACTAAAATAAAATGTTAAAAAAGAAATAGCTATAAAATAAGTAAGCATCACTTAAAATAATAATTCTCACCTGTTAATGTGTTTTAAATCCCTTTTTAAAATTTAGAGGAATCTTCCTGAAAAAGCTCATCCCTATGGTGATAATTCAGTTATTTGAAGTTTGGAGAGTCTTACAGTTTAACATCAGGTTCTCTTTTCGTGTTAAAGTCAAGGAAATTCTAATGTATTTTAAGATAGGACTCTATTTCCCTAAACATACATTCAGATGACCCCTTTCATCTATAGGTTTGCCCAGAAAGATGTCTGGGATATTGTTAATTTAGTTGTACTTATTATTTCAAGATAGTACAATTGATGATATTTTACTCCATATTTGTATTTTCTTATATGACTTAGAAACTTCTTTCTGTTCCCAAAAATATTGGCATTTTTTTCTCAAAAAAATAAGACTTCAGGCAAACATGCTAGCAAGTTATCTTTTTTTTTTTTTTTTTTTTTTTTGCTTTTTGGAGACAGGGTCTCACTTTGTAGTTCAGGCTGGCCCTGAGCTCACTATGGTGCCCAGGCAAGCCGCCGCAAACTCAGCAATCCTCCTGTCTCTGCCTCCCGAGTGCTGGGATTACAGGCGTGAGCCACCACGCCCAGCATTATATGTGGTTACCGGGGATTGAACTCAGGTCCTTGTGCTTGCAAGGCAGGCACCGGAACCGCTGAGCTAACCCTCCGGCCCTAGCAAGTTATCTTTCAGGTACTAACATTCGAGTGATGGATACCTTCTTTCTTTGTATATTTTTAAATGTCTCTTAAACAAAACTTTAAATAATATTTTTATTGATTTGGTGTTGTTTTTTTCTAAATTGCCCATAGTACCTTACATAAGCAAGGCACATAATCCATGTTCATTAAAAAATCATATTGATTTTTGTTTTCTAAAATGTCTGAGGGATTGCTCATTCTCCTCAATGACACTAAGAGTTTGAAAGATTGTTGACACAAAGTTACTTGTAATTTATTTTCTACTTTATTAATTGCAATAGAAACACAACTAAATCCCTGTGTGATAACAACAAAAGAAAAACCAATTTAAATAGTTTTAAGATGCTCTAAAGCTTTTCGTATTATAAAAAATAAAAATCCAGAATATCCCAATGCCCCCCCCCCATTTTCACTGGCATCCTCTTCTCTGTAAAGAGGTTACTCCCAAACCTATCCCCCATCTCTGATCCAATGGAGACCCAACAGTTCTACCTTCTTCTATTTCTTCCTCCAACTTTTCTGGTTCTATTTCTTCCTTCTATGGTCATATTTTTCTAGCAAAAACATGGAAGCTTTCTAAGTCTGTAGTCCTTCTCTCAATCAGTGACCTCCACCACCAAAAAAGACTGTCCTAGGAGTGGGCAGGTACGGAGACCGAAGGCCTCCATGTGTCCTTCCAGCT
Organism: Thryonomys swinderianus; assembly: GCA_004025085.1. Taxonomy (NCBI): domain Eukaryota; kingdom Metazoa; phylum Chordata; class Mammalia; order Rodentia; family Thryonomyidae; genus Thryonomys; species Thryonomys swinderianus. The sequence continues at coordinate 47,898 of PVIC010003268.1, forward strand.
CTGAGTCTAGTAATGACTGTGCTCTCCTTGGGGAGCTGGAAAGTTATGGAAATCATAAATACAATACAGGAGATGTGTAAATTCAACATGCAGAGAGGTAGATCTATCATGTGGGATACAGAACCTGGGGAAGGCAGCATGGACCAGCTAGGGCTCGTACTAGAATGAGGGGGAAAGGAGGTAGGGCATGCCAAGTGAGAGGTGAACCACTAGGGGGGTGTGGAGGTGGGCATGGGCCAGTCCGGCTCCGGACTTATGGGTGATGGGGCAATAGGAAACTACTGAGTGGGGCGGAATCAAAAAGGGCAGATCAGGTACCCATAATCCCAGGCTGTGCAGTGATCCAGATAAAGAGTATTTGTAAATGTACTAGGTGATAAGGTCCCATCCATGTTGAGCCACTAGTAGTTTTCTGTATGTGAAAACTCTTCCTGCCTTAGGGGCCCACCCTCCTTCTTTACTCCAGGAAGATAGGAAGCTGCTGAAGTGGTGGGGCTAGCATGGGTATGCTGACCTAAGTAAGGAAACACTAGAAAGAAAAGGACAGGCCACACCGAAAAAGAAGAATGAAAGAGAGGAAAGCATCGGCTCCTCCGCAGCTTAGAGCTTCGGGTTGCTGACGGGAGATTGCAACATCAGCAAATAGTGCCAGAAACCAGCTCCTCTCCCGGGCTTCCGGCTTCCCTCTCCAACTTCTTTCTCCCACTGGCTACTTCGGAGATTCCTCACAGTTGATAAGATTAAACGTCAAATTGAGCTTGGCCAAAACAGAGCTCTGCTTGCTCGTCACCTGCTCCTGCTCCCGCTCCTGCTCCCTCTCCTGCTCCTGCTCCTGCTCCTGCTCCTGTGTCAGTGTCTCACGACATGCTTACGGCTGTTCAAACCAGTTCCCTCCGACTCCTCAGTCCCACGCCCAAGTGGCCATTAGGTTGATGACTCCCCTCCAGATCCCACCCCAGCCTTTTCCCTCTCATCGTCATTTCCCATCTCTGCACCTCGTTATACAGACGACAGGTGTCTCTTGTACTCTCCCCGACCTCTGTCCCTGTCCCCTGGATGCTGTGGCGAGGGCTGGCTTTCTAGACCAGATGTTTCAGTTCCATAATCTTCCCTATCTGGTCCTCTGACTTCTAACTCTGTTCACATTTTTGGCCTCACCTCTCCCTCTTTCCCCTCACTTTCCTTGTTTAACTGCAAATGTACAACATCAGCGATTTTCTTACCCTTTGCTGATTGTCTTCTTGCAGTCACAAGATATTTCCTTTTCATCCAGGTTCAGTTCAAACAGCCTGTCTTTCACCTTAAAACTATGTTGGCTCACTGAGGCTGGAATGGACTAGAATACAGTAAGCCACAAGGTGCTTCTGTGAGGGAATAAATGATTCAACCAATCAATGGATAAAGGAATTAATAAAAGATGGAATTTTTGCCTGTCTTTGTGCAATTCTCTTGCATCCTAAGTCATTTTTTCTTGCCTGAGCTGAGCTTCCCCAGAGAGTGTCTTTTCTGATTGATCCACAGTATCTACTAAAGTATGAATGATGCACTACAGTATTTAGATATAAGCTTTGGCTAGTTTTCTTACAGGGACTCTGGCATAGGGCAGATAAAACCAGAAAAAGGTTCAACCTCAGCGCTGTTTCTCAGCCATCACTGTGACATTCTAGGTGTGAGGAGATGTTCACAAGCTCACAAGCAGACCAATCAATGCAACACTTAGAAGGCTACTGTGAGACTATTGTTTGGAGACTGAAATACTTGATGCCCATGACAAGTCCATCGTGGGACAGTGGCAGGTGCTGGGAAGCAGGTTCCAGCAGGGAGCAAGCTTTGGGACCCCCCAGGCTTTCTGTTTCCTCCCACTTAACCAGACCTTGAGGAATGGAGGTACTGAAGACTTCTGACCATAGACCTCCCACCCCATACCCCCAAAGTTACAGACTCCTTTCTTCATGAAAGCACATTGTACAAAGTAGTACACACCCTACAGACAGTCATGTCAATGCCACTTTCTCTAAAAGAATTATTTACCCTGGGTGACTGAGGAGCGTACTCTCTCTGGGGAAAAAGTGTAGAATACAAATGTTACTTTGGGAATGAAGAATATGAGTAAGAGTAGAGGACTCCATAAGGTGCCCTGTCAGTACACTAGGCAGATTTCAAGACAGCAGGAAGTGAAGGGACAGCGGCGGAAGAAGAAAGGGTTAAGAAAAGGGTAATAAAGGGATCAATATATAATTATATGTAAAATATATAAATATATATATTCTCCCAAAATGAATGCAATTATTATGTATAGAAAATATACAGTAAAAAAGAAATTGTCATAGACACTAATAGTGTATTGTGTTTGTAAAATGGTTTTATGGCTTATAAAGTTATTTCAAACGGATTATCTCTTTTGATCCCCACACCATCACTATGGATTAGAAAGAGCAGTGCTAGTCATTTTCTTAAATTTTATAGTTGGAGAAACTGAGGCTTGGAAAGATCTTGTGAGTCACTCGTGGTCAAATATATCATCAGAGGCATGTTGGATTTCAAGTCAGGTTTCTGACCACGTTGAATGATCTTTGCACCACAATGCTTCCGGTGAAAAATATGGTGTTAGCCTCAAGTCTCCTTGTACATCTCACGTACATCCTGGAAACAGGGAAGACAGTTGGGTTCTTGCACCAGTTTCCAAGTATGGGCATCTTGAGGGCCTAAGGACCCAGAAACTGGCTTCCTGGTTCGCTCCCTACCTTCGCCGTTGCTAAGGTCTCAAACAAAGATATGATTAATTATACTAATTTTTGCAGTAAATTGACTCCTGACATCTACGTGCCAGCACACCCCTGCCCAAATCAGCCCCAGGTTACTGCAGAAATGTCTGCTAAGCCCACCTGCCTGCTCCTCTCCACAGCCCCGCTGAACTGTTCAAAATGCTAATCCAGCCTGTGCAGTAACTCAGGCTTAAGAGCCACCGCTCACTCCGGGGTGGGGGCACAGCCTCCCGGGTTCTTCTGTCTTTCACAGTGTCTCTTCTCCAAGCATCACTCACGCCCTCAGAGTATATTTCTCCAGTGCACCCTTCACACATGTCAGCACCACCGACCTCTTCCTGAGAGTCAGTCATCAGACGGAAGAGGACGGGGAACATTTTGGAGTTAAAGTTGGGTGCAATGAGAGTAGGAGAGGCAGGGCTGCCCTGGAGAAGGTGGAGCCTGGGCCCTGCCATGGGGTTCTGACAAGCACAGGCAGGAAAAGAAAGGTGATCTTGGGTGTGGAGAAGAGAGAATAGTGAGCTCTTATCACAACCCCTCCTGGCTGCGTCACATAGCTTTGCCCTTGGACTTCAGCATCAGGCCCCTTAACTCAAGCCTTGATTCCAGGAAAGGGAACGACTTTGTACCACTGCTCTCCCACGGATTCCAGATGCAGAGCCCTGAGATAGCACTTAGTAGGAACAAGCAGAAAAGGCAACTCTTGGGCCTGAAGGGACACCACTAGTCATATCCCCACCACTACAACCAAGATTTAGAGCTAAGTGAGACAGAGGCCCTTGAGTCTGACAAAGACATGGCCAAACTATGACACTGTCATCAGTAAGAGGGAGGCTAGAGGCCATATCTTAAGTGGATGAGTCCAGTTGGCTTGATTTCACTCCATTCAATGTTGATTATCCACTCACTGTCAGATGGCTGCAGGTGTCATACTTGTCCCTGCAACACACACTAAGAAGAGGTACTGAAAATAGCTGCTTAGACTCTGTTCCTTCCCAGTTCACCCAGCAGAGATGCCAGTGAGGCCTGGAGAGCTCCCCTTGGGGGCCCTGATGCCTGGAATAGGATAAGGAGGAGGGAACAAGCATCCCATCCCCAACACCTCTCTGTGTTCAGTCCCCTGCAGATGATGGAGCTCCGCAGCACATTTGGGGGAGAGTTAGCAACATTGGGAAGGTTCTAGAGCCCTTTCTAAGTGACTCAATTTATGACTTTCACACTTACTCTACCAATGAGAAAATGAGACTCAAAATTTTGGGTGACTTAACAGCTCATCCCCCAGTGAGTTCTTCATATGGCAGAACAGGGAACTAAATGAGGTTCGTCACTGGTTTTTGAAATCAGATTTCAAACAATATGACCAACAGTTTAGATAAGATGCTCTTCAGCCAGAGTTGGCCATAACTGCAGGAGAGGTAATGAGGCAGGTTGGATGAGACAGTGCTGGTCTTGGTGGCACTCTTCCTTCTAACAGGTGCTTACTAAGTACTTCCTGCGTGCTGGGCACCTCACTGCGCATGAGCAATTGTGTCTAACCCTAAGCAGACATGACCCTGACATACACTGGGATGGAATAGGGAGCACCCGAGACTCAAGTAGGCCTTCAGGGAGGGTGCAGCTGCCAAGATCAAGAATGTGCAGCCTGAGAGCCAGAGAAATCACACAGTTCCCAGCCTAAGAAGGAATCAAGATTCAGGCAGCACCAGCTTGAAGTCAGCCTTGAATGGAAGATTTGAAAGTCTGGTCTGGCCCTGGGTTCTAATGCAGTGGGATAAAAGGGTTGGATCCTGGGTGCCTATTGCTGTGTTGGCTTCAGTCTGGGAAGATAAAGCCCCTTAGTCTGTTCTTTCACCATTTCTTTGTATCTTTGACTTGTTTTTCTTTTTTCTGGGTCCTCTCACTAAGTTCTAACAAACCCAAACTTCTACTGGATGGACACAAATAAAGTAGGCTTGCCCAGGCCCAGGCTAAGACTGACAGGGAGAGAAGAGCAGAGAAAATCCCTGGAGATCATAGGAAACAAGGCCCAGAGGGGCTAGTTACACAATGGGACAAAGAGGAAAGAAAGAAATGGACAATTCCAACATTTGAGATTTCTGTTTGGTTTAAAACCCCATCTAGGGGCATTTAGCTCAGTGGTTCTGGCACCTGCCTAGCAAGCACAAAGTCCTGAGTTTGATCCCTGGTAACCACATACCATGATACCCAGCGTGGTGACTCATGCCCACCAGCAATCAGTACCACACACCACAATGCCGAGCATGGTGACTCACACCTGTAATCCCAGTACTCAGAAGGCAAAGGCAGGAGGATTGCTGAGTTCTAGGCTTGCCTGGGCTACATAGTGAGCTCAGGACCAGCCTGAACTACAAAGCAAGACCCTGTCTCAAAAAAATCTATTTTACAAAATCTATCATACATTCTAATACTCATTTACATCTATAGGTTCTCATAATGGAGAAAAGATACAGTATTTTCATATGTGTGATCTATTTATTTCACTTCTTAGTGTGTCCTCAAGGTGGGAACATAATGAAGGGAAAGAATAAATATGATTTGGAAAGAAAAAGAAATAGTATGTATATAAGGGGGGGGTTGTGGGTGGGTAAGGATATGGGTAAAAATGAGAATTAACTTCTGTCATATACTGGTATAAATTCCCCAATGTTGAATGTGATTGTGAGCTGTATATAAAATGTAACAATAAAGAATTCAGTTAAAAAATAAAAATCTAGCCAGGCGTGGTGGCTCACACCTGTAATCCCAGCACTCGGGAGGCAGAGACAGGAGGACTGCTGAGTTCGAGGCTTGCCTGGGCTACACAGTGAGCTCAGGGCCAGCCTGAACTGCAAAGCGAGACCCTGTCTCAAAAAAATAAATAAATAAATAAATAAATAAATAAATAAATAAATAAATAAATAAATAAATTTATTTTTAAAAAATAAAAATCTAAATCCAGAGCACTAGAAAATAGGTAACCACCAGGCAGTATAGCTCTTCCCATCTTCAGGTTGCTGGCAAGGAAGGGTGTTCCACCCTCCTACACCGAGCACCGGAAACTGGAGAGTTCTCTGCCTTCGCCTCTCTCATGACCCTTCCGGGCGCTGTGCTCTCCTGCCAGAGCCTCAGCATGCGGTTATGTTCTTCTGGGGGGGGTGTGGTTCCCCCCAGGGCAGAGAAAAGCCTCCCTGAGCATGGATGCTTCCTCTGGACATGCATGTTTCATGACACGTGACTTCCTGCATCTATTCTGTGCGACGAGCCAGACGGAGAGAGCAAGGCAACATGTAGCCCCTGTTCATCCTGAAGAGGATTATTCAGAACAAATATCTAATGTCCTCTTAAAGAATAATATTCACACTCTTCAAGACTCCCCAGTTTGCCTAGAACCTACCGCAGATTTGACAATGGCCACTTAGGCCTCTCCGTATCCTTGTTTCTCATGTCTCGTCATTTTGTTTTTTTCCCCCATACACAATAGGTTCAATCTATGTACAATAAATGCATCTATTTGAAAGGTACAGAAAGTGACCCTGTTCACATCAATTTATTATATAAATATCATGTGGAGCGAATCAACAAACAATGGAGTATCTCCATAGATGTCCATTACAACCAGACTCTGCCTTTGCTATCAATTAATCAAAACATATTATTATTTTATTCTTAATTTGACAGCTTCATTGTAGGCATAGTAAACATACAATAAATTATACATATTTAAGTCAACAATTTGTTAATATTCATGTGCATTACACCCATGAAACTGTCTGCACGATCATAAATATCACTTCCCCACCCCCAGCTTTCCATTTTCCATTTTCCTTCCCTCCTGCCCTTCCTCATTCTCTCGGACCATTTGTCTTCTGTCATTACATATCAGAGTGTATAGTTTATAAATTTATGTAGAATCATGTATAATATCCCCTTTTGGTGTTTTTTCACACATCAATTATTTTCAGATTCATTCTTGTTGACTTGTCCATCTGTAATTCATTTTTTTTCCTCCCCACTGGAAAACAACTTTTATTAAGATGCTACCTGGCTCCAAATATGCTCCTGACATGAATTGTCTTATCCCTTCACTGTCGGGCTGTCTGAAGTGGTCTCATGAACGCTCCTGAATTCTCCCTCCGTGGCCTGAAACTGGCCGTGTCCAAACTTGGACATGGTGTCAATGAATTTAAAGTCCATCCTCTCCAGAGCCCACCGTCTGGTGTGCACCTGCCAAGATTTACACAGAGCACACAGGTGTATGTATTTTCTACTTTCTTCTTGATGGACACTCGTCAGCTTGGGGCTACTACAGAGATGCTGTCAACATTTCTACAGAAGTCTCAGGTAGTGTTACTCCCTCGTTCTTCTGGGATGGTTGGGCTATTATATTTCTGGAAGAATTTTAGAAGTGGCTTGTTGATTTCTGCCTACAAAGTCCTGAGGTTTTTATTGGACTTACATTGTATCTGGAGATCATTTGGGGACAAGAAGAATCTAAACAATATCAGTGTAACAATTTATGAACATGATATATCTCTCCATTTATTTAAGACTTATTCAGTTTCTCTCAGAAATGTTTTGCGGTTTTCAGTGTATGAGAAATAATTTGCCAGATTTACCCTTAAGTATTTTATAACTTTGTGGCATTACAAGTAGTATTTTTAAAGGTTCAGGTTTGATGTTCTTTGCTAATACTACTGAATTTGTACATAGACCTTCCATTCTGCAACATGCTAAACCTGCTAGTTCTAGTGGTATTCTCTATGCAATGTTATATTCCACAGGCTTTTTGCATGGATATTGACTTTGAAGTAATAACTTATCTTCCCTAGATATATAATAGCTTTCCACAGTGTCAGTGAATTTAAGGTGAGTCTCTTTCTTCCTTTTTAATTATTTTTCTTGCCTTACTCCACTGTCTAGAATCTCCAGTACTATGTTGAATAGAAGTGGAGAGAGTGAACATTTTCTGGTGTTAGAAGAAAAGTATTAAATATGATGTTAACTCTAAAATTTTACAGATGTTAATTATCAGGTTGAAAATTGCCCTTTTATTTTGTTTCCTGAGACATTTTATTAAAAATTGAAATGAACCGTGACAAGTGCTTTTCCTGTCAAAATGGCTCAAAGTGAGTGCTGTAACTTAGATTTTAAAATGTCCTCCCAAAACTCTCATGCACTCATGAATGGGACTTTAAGGGTTGCATGGATCATGGGGTGTTGTAATTATCAGTGGATTCAACCACTGGCAAGGTCAGTGACTGTCCGCACTGTTGAGAGGCAGGGCTGGTCACTGGGGGCCTGGCCACTGGGGGCCTGTCTGCCTCCTTCCCACCCCATCGCAGAAGGGGACCCCTCTGGCCCCATGTTTTCCCAGTTTGAACTGCAATCAGTGCCCCACCACACATGGCTTCTCATTTACATGACTTTATCTTAATAAACGACCCAACATATTTACCAGAAAGCATCACATCTTTGTTTACATTTACATTTACACTACATTTACACTACACTGAGCACTGTATTCCTGGGATGGCTGAAGCAATCCTGGGACAGCACTAAAATTTCTCACTTCCTCCCATGGGATCTAGCACAGCCCTCATACATGTACTTGCGGAATAACATCTAAGTGTGTTGTCTCATGCGGAGGCATTTAAAACTACTATCTGTCATATTTGTATTTGACAAGATATCTGACATGTGATGAGGTTGCTATGCACTGAAGCTCACACCCAAAGCTTAGATCTTTCTGACCGTGATGCCTGCAGATTTCAGATCTGCGCTTTACCTGTGTACAAAACAACTCCCTGCTGACAGCAGTAGGAGGCCTGCAGGCATGGAATAGAGGTGAAAGAAGCACTCTCCCTCCAGAGGTGGTGAGTCTGTCTCCAGGCTCTCTGAGCTCCTTTAATTGGCTTCTCTGCTTACTGGAGCCAGAAAGCTTTGCCACACTCACACCTACGACCTCTGCCTCTGTGCTCGGGGAGCCCCGTATGTGCACACAGGCTCACTAATCTTACCATCAGAGGTTCTTATGAGCTGGAATCCTCCCCGGTGGATGTCTACCAAGATGCACTTTCCAAAGTAAGACCACAGGTTCCTAGAGAATGAAAACATCTTCCTATTTTCCAGACAGTGTTCTACCGGTAGCAGTGTCCCCTCTACTCCCCCAACACAGTGCCTGACTGATGGTGTGAGGCTCCCTGAAGGCAGGAGCTGATTGCTTCTCTTTCGTGGCCTCACATTCATAGCCTGGCTCTTGGTCCCTGTTCTCCAATGAACAGCCTGGCTTTCTCCTAGCCAGTGAGAGAGGCTGGCTTTTCTTCTCTTTCTGTTCTTGGCATGTCTGCATGAGCAGTGCGCTGCTGCTGCCTCAAAAGGTAGCCCTGCTGTCCCTGGGACTCTGGATGCTTTCATCACTCCCCAACCTTCCATTTCTTTAACCTCTGCCCACCCCGTCGGAGGAAGGGATGCATCTGACCCCATGATCTCCCAGTTTGAGCCACAGTGTCCTACCACACGTGGCTTCCCATTTACTTGACTTTAGCTTAATAAACAACACCACATATTCAGCAGAAAGCATTGCATCTTTGTTTAGGGATTAAGGCTGGAGATACATTTACACTACACTGAGTGCTGTACTCCTGCATGGCAACCCTGGCAGCAGGACAGGCTGCAGCTGTGAGCATACTCGTGCAGCTGCAGATATTACTACAGCAGCTGCCTGTGCTTGGCACAGAGAGACAAGCAAAGATCAATGCACATTCATACATGTACACAGGCTTGTGCTGACATGGCGGGTGCAGATAAGCACACATCCCTGCACATGCCAGACATGTGAACACGTGATCATGCTTATAAACCCACATGGATTCACATACACTTGCACAAGCACAAACATATAAGAATCAAGCCTTTTTATGCTTACAGAAATATAAAAACCTCATGTATATCCTCCTGCAGTTTTGGAAGTAACTATGGAGACATGTCTGTGTATGTACACACATGTAAGCACCTCTACATTTTTGAAAAACAAAAGAAGAAAACTGCTGTTGCTCTGTAGCTTTCTGGTGCATGGTGCAAACTGAGGATGTGCAGCCCTGGGGTCCAGACATACAGTCTGGATAGACATTTCTTCTTGATTTTCTATATTTTCTATCTAATGCAGGAGTCCTCTATCTCCCCAGGATCTGAAGGGAGTGTTCTTGGCTGCCTTATAACTAAGAGTTACTTGGAAACCCTACTAGGCCGGATCCATTTAGCTTCCCTCTGCCCCAGGAGACAGGACACTGCTAATAGCATTAAAATAGCTCACTTCCACACCCATGGTCTTCCACAAAGCCACTGCCCCCACCACTGGCCGCTTTGGTGTTTCCTTTGTTTACTCTCTCCTGGTGTCAGCAGGTACTCCCCAGGCTTCTGCCAGAGACCCAGGCCTGTGCAGTAGGATACAAGTATATATATGGCATGTTTGTGCCTTTCCAGATCCTTTGAGAACAGAAGGCCTACATACTAGCACTAACTATATAATATAATGATGGTTACATAATACAGTACAACACTGTGACGTGACCAACTGAGTATATGCCCAAGTTTCAGTATTCACTCTAGTTACTCTCAGGGCTAATCCCATAGCTGTAAAATGATGTAGTAGGACACACAGTTGGATCTTAAGGGCAAAGGCACCCCAGAGCCTGGAGGAATCCATGTGCTGCCTTTTGCTTGCTCTCTCTCTCTCTCTCTCTCTCTCTCTCTCTCTCTCTCTCTCTCTCCCCCCCTGCCTCCCCCTCCCCCTCTCCCTCTGTCTGTCTGTCTGTCTGTCTCTCTTTCCCTCTCTCTTTCAGCAAGGAAAGTGTGGCAATATATGCATGGGGTTTCTGCTCACAGTGACCCCCAAGCAAGATAAAGCTCTTGTTGGGACTGGGCTAGGTAGGAACAGTCTGTCTTATGTGTTCCAAAATGCTGGTATCTCAGAAGTAAAGCAGGTATTGAGCTTAAACATGGTGAAAGTAAGGAGAGCCGCCACCTCATTGAGGAAATATGTCATGGGAAAGCAAAGGAGACCATTTACTGGCCATGCTCCCAGATGTCACCCAAGGGCAACACTGCAAGCAGGTCTTTGTAAGGGCAATAGAGTTGGGCCTGCCCTTACTTAATATTCTGTCTGAAAAAGAGATACAAGTATAAGCTCAGACAGTTCATGAGCCAGGGGTTTTGAGCTGCACTGAGAAGGACAGGTAGCATTTGGTCAAGCAGAAAGAACTGGAAGTAGAAAATATAATGGCTTAGTTCACCAAGAAAACAAATGGGTTAGTGAGGACAGTAGTGAGCAGTTGATCTACTCAACAACAACATATCAGCGAAGGAGCCAAGCCAGGTGGCACACAACTGTAATGCCAGGTACTAAGGTGCAGAGGCAGGAAAATAGCAAGCTTAAAGCCACCCTCGAAAACTTAGCGAGACCCTATCTCCAGTAAAATTTAAAAAGAGCTGGGGATGCAGCTCAGTGGTTGAGCACTTATCTAGCATGCACAAGGCCCTGAATTCAATTGCTAGTATGAAAAGAAAATCAGTAAGGGATCAGTTATATTTAAAGAAAACTCTACATTATAATGAGAATTTAGATCCAGTCCCTCAAGCATCATAGACCTATACATGACAAAGGGAAATAAACAACCCAGTGACTTCATTAGTGGGATCCAAAGGGAAGAGCTGGCACATCTAAGGAAGTTTGTAAGCATCCATACCTAGCTGAGACCTGAGCAAGGAGGAGGAGGAGGATGGAGGAGAGGGAAAGCAGGGCTCCATGGCTGCACATGCAGTAGAATGAAGGAGAGAGGAGGTGAGCAGCCCAGCAATCTGCTCTTGGGCAGCCTAGGGCACCACAGGCATTTTTTAAAAAATATATATGGATTTTGTTGTTTAAGCTACTTAATAAGATAATAATCAACAGGGTAGTTTCATATTCAATTATGTAACCGATTATATCCTTGTCTGTCCATCAAATATGTACCTACAGTATAGCGAGTCCACTGGAGTTCATGAAGGCTAAAGGGCTTTCTGTCATTCTTCATCTTTGCTATCTTTAAGTCACATCTAAAATATCTGCAGGTCCTACTGTCTGAACTTTTGAACACATTCCCAGTCAGAGTGTGTCTTGCCATCTTCACCACCACTGGAGTCCAAAACACCTGTGTCTTTCTCCTATTTTGTTTCCTTCCAACAAACAGATCAGACCACATTTTTCTCCTGCCTAAAGCCTTACACATCCTGCTACCACCTTTGGTACAAAGGCGAAGCTGGCTGGTCAGGCTTAATGTTCCAGTGTCCGGTTCCTGTTCACATCTTGCACCTCTGCATATCACTGCCCCTGGTGTTAGCCAGACTGTGCCCATCCTGCCTTCCTTTTGTTCTTGGGCCACACCAAGCTCATTCTTGCCTTGGGCCTCTGGAACTCTCTTTCACAGGTCACTATGTGGCCAACTCCCTCTGACCCCACAGATCTCTTCTGAGACCCCACAGAAAGAATGTGCTTAGTTTTTCTCTTAATTTTCTCTTAATGATTCGCTATTTGGTTACCCAACATTATCTTTTTTAATATCATTTGTTCTGACTTGGATCTAAAGTGTCTTCCAAAGGGGAAGGCTTAGTGCCCAGGGAAGGAAAGTTTAGAAGCAGGGCTTTGGGAAAGTGATTAGATCACGAGGGCTGGGGTCAGTGGAGGAAGTAGGTCCCTGGAAGTTTCCCCTGTGCATTTTCACCTGGCCTTTCCTCACTCAATTTTTACCTCCTGGCTGCCATGAGGGAACAGCTTTCCTCAGCTACATCTCTGCTCTCACCACAGCAGGTGAATGGGCTGACTATGGACTAAAACCTCAGCAATTATGAGCCAAAGTAAAACTTGCCACTTTTAAGTTATTATTCTCAGCTGTCATAGTGATGAGAAGTTGGTATAGAACCATGGAGTAGACAGAGAGCCTCTCTTTCCACCCCAACATGAAGCCAGGGTGGTGGCAGTGGCCATAGCAGCAAGGATTAGGACAGAAGAGGAGGAGGGAGCTGTGAGACCAATGGGACCAGAGGCCAAACACAGACTGCCTCAGGAGCACATCTGCCAGGCCAGGCTCATGTGGACTCCTCCAGCACAAGCAAGAACATGGGCTGGAAGAGGCTTTGGAATGGTGTCTTTGGCAGGAAGGAGAGTCAGGCCAGGGGCTTTGCCACATCACCCAAAACAGCCTCGGTGAAACAGGTAGCTTGGGGATTGTGGTGGTCCCCAGTATGTTATCCTCTCTTTCCACTGCCATGATCTGTGAGAGCTAAAGTGATATTCTTCATAGAGATGTTGCCCAGCTCCACCGAGCTATCGAGGGGGGAGCAGACCTGTGGCCTGTGTCATGCTACACTGGTGCAAAAAAAAATTCAATGGACAAACTGCGCATCCACTGGCCTCTTGGCCTGGGAGGGCCCGAGTCTGTGCTGCTCACTGTGGGGACAGCTCCACACCGTTTGCAGGATGCAAGTCCCCAGCAGATGGTGAATCAGACCTTGATGCCTCTGTGTGTGCTTTGTACATTTTACTCGTTGGTAATGAATTTACAAATCCTTTAAGTACGGAAAACAGAGCCTTCTCATGAGCTGAACAGATGGGAGAGAAGGCTTTTGAAAGGCTTTTCAAAGTGGCCTTTTTTTTCACCCTCCTCCTGACTTAGTATCTTTCTCTACATCTACAAATGCTTTATTAGTTGGTAGAATCTGCCCTGTCTTTCTTCCTCTGGTTCCCTGGAAAATGTGAGGCCAGGCTGCCCCAGGCAGGAGCCCATTAACAAGATGGCACTAGGCCCTGCCAAGAACATCAGTGCCCATATCCCAGAGCACAGCATAACACTTGGGAGGGTAAGAAAAAGGAAGGGGACTTCTTGCAAAACTCCTCTGGCCTTTCTTGGCAGGGAAAGAAACTCAGCACTTCCTTAAGAGCACCCAGAATAGGCTGGAAGGAACAGGCTAGAGCCATGGGAGACTGTGTTACCAGCCCCCTAGTTTACTTCCCTCTGATTCGTGACTTCGCCATCCTGTTTTCCAGTACCACCTACCTCAGCGGGTCACATGCACCATCCCTGATGCCAGGCTCAGCCATATGGCTCCTTTTGGCCAAAGGAACGTTAGCAGACCTGAGGAAGCAAAGGCTTTGTGAGGGTTAGTTTATGTGTCAACCTAACCGAGCTCAGGGAGCCCAGAGAGCAGGTGACTTGATTTCCGGTGTGTCTGGGAGAGTGTTTCTGAAAGGGCGATATCTGAGTTCCAAGAAGGAACAGAATGGGTAGCACACAGCACGTGAGTGTCATCCAGTCAGAGATGAGTCCAGAAAAAGTACAAATGTTGGACATATTTTCTCTCCTTATGAGCTGTGATGTCCGTCTTCTCTGCCTTTAGTCTTTGGTGCTCCTGGCTCTTTGGCCTTAGCCTTAGACATGGATATTTGTAAAAGGCTTCTCTTGTTCTCAGTCCTTTGGATTTGGACTGGAATTACACCACCAGCTTTCCTGGGCCTCCAGTTTACAGGCAGAAGGCCACATGCTTCATAATCCCACGAGCCAATCACTTCTAACAAATCTCTTTCTAGACACAGCTACGTATCATGTGACAATAAGGATGTATCTGAGAGATGCGTAATTAAAAGAGTTTGTTGTTGCACAAAATCATGGAGTGTAGTTACAGAAGCCCCAGTGGTGCAGCCCACTACACACCGAGGTTGGGCTCCCATTGGGTGAGACTGTTGTCATGTGCAGCTTTTGTCGATGGTCATTCATACGTGGCACGTAACCAGTAATCGGTGCCTCTGAAGAAGAGTGACAAAAACAGGCCTTAACAGGACTTGACTCGTACTCCATGGAAAGGACATGACTGAGCAAGTTTGCAGTCCAGGGAGAAGGAGGTTAACAATGAGGAAGGGACACAAATAACTGAGCCAGTCCCCTGCTAACTACAGACACAGACACAGACACAGACACAGACACAGACACAGACACAGACACAGACACAGACACAGACACAGACACAGACACAGACACAGACACAGCCACCACTGGCAAAGGGGACGCCCATATTCTAAGTCTAGACAGCAGACTTGCTCCCATTTTGAAGAATCATGAGGCCATCAATGGCTGTGACTCACTAACTTTATATTAAATGAAGAAGTAATCGCTATACTATAATCTCAAGAGTTGTTTCAAAGATTCAGTGATACAATAAAGGGCAAACAGCACAGCCTTGGTTCACAGCAAATACTAGATGAATGTTATTTATTGCATTATTAAGAGCATTAATTTTAATCATTAAAACAACCCTCAGTTAAGTACTGTTACATCATTTTATAGGGATATTAAAGGACATAATAGTTAAGGATTGAGATACACATATATGGAAAGATGGAAATGTTTAGAGAATACAAAACAAGGTACAATTAGCACCTGTCCTGATACAGAACTGCTGGAACAGGACAAAGAGAACTTGTCACTGTCTGGGGCAGAGCTTCTCAAACTTGACACCACTGATATTTTTGCCTGGCTAATCCTTCTCCTGCAACAGACTGCCCTGCCATTGGAGGGTGTTTAGTGGTCTCCCCAGCAACTTTGCCTTAGGTTCCAGTGGTACCTCCTCTCCAGCTGGTGACAATCAAAATATACCTCCAGACATGGACAAATGTACCTCAATGGACAAAATCAGTCATTATTCAGAACCATGGCTGTGACAGGAAGACAGAGGCAGATCTGAGGCAGAGCCCTTGGGGCATGTGTGATAGGTAAAGTGAAACAGGAAGAAAATATGCAAAAGGAAAAAGGGAAAGCATGAGTAGAGAAAAGGAAAGAAAGGAAAGAAAAAAACTGATAGTTAAAAAAAAGAGAACAAAGGTTACGTATATGGGGGGCTGTAGAGAGGGTAGGAGAAAGGGGGAAAATGAGAATCAAGATGTGTCATGTACAAGTACAAATTCTCAGTGTTGAATGTGATCATAACGTATATATAAAATGTACCAATAAAATCCATTTTTTAAACATTTTATATTAAAAATAACGGAAACACGCCAGGTGTGGTGGCTTGTGCCTATAATCCCAGCACTCGGGAGGCAGAGACAGGAGGATTGCTGAGTTCAAGGCTTGCCTGGGCTACACAGTGAGCTCAGGGCCAGCCTGGACTATAAAGTGAGACCCTGTCTCAAAAAAAAAAAAAAAAAAGCGGAAACAGACTATTCCTGAATGAGAAATCCTTCCCAGGGAAACATAACTGCCCCAATCTTACATTAATATTCAAAAATGAAAGATATATATTTTAAAAATCATGAAATACAAGTCATTTGTAGAATACATTTGGGTTATAATTTACATTGTATGAGTTTACATTCTTGAGAGTTTATCAGTTGTGCTTTGTACTTACCAGTGTAAAAGAGTCCAAAAGTAACACATCTGGCAGCTCCCTCTAGCCTTAAAGCAAATTTCCAACATGTCCTAATTATTCTTCCTGCAACAGTTGCTATGCATGGGAATGGAAGGAGAACTGAAATTTGATAGAGTGTTCTGGCTTTGCTACTGCCTTTGGTTTCTGTTCCTCACTTCATAATTCTGATTCTTCTCATTGCAGACAAAAAAAGACATACGTTGATTTACAAGATCTATTTTCTTTTTGATGCCTGTCTTAGTTTCCTGGTCGTACAATAACCAAGAACCATACACAGGACGGCTTACAACAGCACATTTATTCTCAGTGCTGCAGGGGCTAGAAGCCCCACTTCAAGGAGTCGGGAGGGCTGGCTCTTCCTCGGAGCTCAGAGGGGCTGTGCATTGCTCTTCTGGCTTCTGACCATCCTAAGTTTTCTGCATGCTTGACTTGCTGATGCATAATTCCAAACACTTCCTTTGTTGCCGCGTGACATTCTCTTGATGTCCTTGTCTTGTAAAGGCACAGTCATTGGATTGAGTCCACCTTACTTCATTCTATCTGATCTTAAATAATTACTTCTGCAATGGCCTTGTATCCAAAAGAGGGTCACTTTCTGAGGGCCAGAAGTTCAACTTATCTTCAGGGACATATTTCAACTCATTACAATAAACTCTCATGTGCTCACTGGGTTTTTGGTGGTCTTCTCTCCATCTAACCCACCCTCTTAGCAAACAAGACCCAAAAGAGATCACGGCTCTGTAGTCCTGGAATCAGCCTCACACATCCTACCATCACTTCTGGCTACTCCTAGCAGCAGGATTCTGTGATAGGACTGCTTTTCTGGCTTGGGCCAACACAGCAGTGCCCAGACAGAAGTGGGGAGCAGCTTCTGCATCTGGAGGCTGCATGTGACGCACTCTTCTCTCACTAAACTGCCAAATGATACCAGCAAAGTTCATTCTAAAATTGCCAAGAATTGTGACATGTTTAAGTGGCCCCATGACCGAGCAGATCCAGCCAGGGAAACCCCACTAACAATCGCCAAGGGACCCTGAGAGAGTCAGTGTGAGTGCACATTGGAGGAAATGGTGCTAGCTGGGGGCTATGGAGTCCAGAGTTTCTCCCATCTGCTCCCTCTTCAGCTTCTTCCTAGCAAACCTCCCACCTTACTGATCCAGCTGTGGGTTTCTTGTTAGAACTCCAGCCTCATAAATGCCTCCATGGCCAGCAATCAATGTTCTACAAATGTAATATGCACACAAACACAACAGGTGGAACCCACCACAGCGGAATTCTTCTCTGCTCAAAATCAATCGTTAAAGTGTATGGAAAATGACAGTAGCGCTAAACTCCACCTAATGAGGCCATCGTGCTAAGTGAGCACCTGATTTCAGAAGTGGCTCAGTAGCGCGGGGCTGCATTTAATCGGGCTGCAGCAGGAAACGTGTGGCTTCCAGGTGAGAAGATGCCTCTGAGCCACAGCGCCTGTTGGAGGTAGTGGGGAGAAGCTGGACTCACATCCCCTCTCTTGCTTCTCCAACCTCTGCCTGCCCCAAGAAAAATGGAAAATTAGAGCTCCGAGAACAGAAATAGAGCAAGCAAGGGAAGGTATCAATGCAAAGGGGACAAGGCAGGATGGTGGCCCAGAGGGACAGAAAGGAGGAAGAGGCTCCACAGACCGGAGCTTGTCTAAGACCCAAGCTTGTCCCCCAAAATTGTTGAGGTGAGAGCCCCAGCTCAGCCCTGGAGGTCAGGACCTTCCCTGTGTCATTTGGATGAAAAGAGACACTGAGGAGAGTGAAGTAGCCAGGGTTTTTCCAAGGGACTGCCTCAGTCCCCATAGAGTACAGCGTACCCCACTCTGAGTACCACTTTCCAAAACCTGTCATCACATCTCTTGTAAAATGCAGCTTTTCAGTCATATTGTAACTGAGAAGTTGAAATGAATTTTTAAAACATTAAGATTTTTTTAAAAAGGGATAAACTATTTTTCCAGTTTTCTCCTACTAAAGCAAAAGCCACCAAGCCCAAGCCCTTGTGCCAAAGAGGATTCACCATTCTCTGAGCCCCTTTTGTGAGCTAAAGCCTAGCTAAGTCTGCCTGTGCATATTTCTTGCTGTTGTTTTTCTTGGGATATAAATTGGAATACTTGTGTGTACTGGGTGGGTTTGACTAGCTGTATTCCCTATTTAACCAAATTGTGAATTGATAGGTCTGGACAGCTCAGAACAAAGCCAAAATGGCGTTCCCACCAAGAACTGCCCTTCTCCTTCCCACAATGCCCTGTTCTACCCAACCATTAACCCCCAACCCTCCAATTAAAAAGCTGCCTGGTGCTCTCCTGCACCTGACCATGAGTCCCCACCCTAAAGCTATACAAAGCTGCCCAAATGCTTTGTCTCCTCGATGTTCTTTGCTTTCAGAGCAGCTCCACAGGTAACCCTCCTTAGTAAAGCCTGCTACAGGATGCCTGAGCCTCAGCATTCTATCTTCTAATGTGAATAAACTCATTTTTCCAGGTTTGTGGCCTTTTCTCTTGTTTTTGAGGGCAGTAAGGTGAGCAAATCTAGGTGGTCAGAGTCCAGATGCTGGCCTTTGATGAGCCCCCACAGCACTGATATTTGGCTTCTTGTTCTCTCCTCCCATCTTGGAGGAAGAGGCAAAGTGGGCATCTTGGAGAAAACACACATCCTCAAATACGAAAGCAGCACCTAGTAAGTGCTGTGCGCTGAACAAGGTGTGGGTATGACAGAAACCACAGTCTGATTCTCCACAGACCTCAGGCCTGACAGAGGGTAACTCGGGATGGGCCATTCCTCAGACCAGGAAGAGCACTAAGCAGGGTCTTAAAGGAGATATAGGCCTCAGTGAGGTGAAGAAGAGAGGAAGAAGAGTAATTACCAATGCATAAAGCCCACCCAGTGGAGGCCTGTGTGAAACTCCATAACTCTCAGTGGCTGGAAGAGCACTTGGCACCTGGAGAACAAGCAGGAGTGGGAATGGTCAAAAGCCCCTGCCACCTGCCTCCGAGACCTTATGGAAAGATAGAAAAGAAACAGATCTGCCCCAACAAGGTCTTTCTATCAACAGGATGATGATAAAGACCTATATTTAACCCCATTTGGATAGGCTCTGTCCTAGCAGAGAAAGGTTCCCCTTTTGTACCTGAGTCAAGCACAGGGAAGCTGCCTCCAGATGAGCAGCGATCAGGAAAGACAGGTTCTCAAGGCAGAATGGCTCTGTGTCTGCACACTTCTCTTGACACAGAGGCAGCCCATTTCAGCACACAGGACTTGAGAGAAGGTGATGTTTCTGACAGAGCAAGGGCCCCCAGCATGAGGAACAATGAAATGAAAGCCTCTCCTTTGCCCTCCAAATAGACAGTCTGTCCACCCTTCAGATTCTAGTTGAAGAGACACTCAATTCTGCAATGCTCACCCAAGTCACCTGGGGACCAGAAACACTACCACAGATCTCTGGAGTTTTCACCCTGTGGGTCATGGCGACTCAGGAGTTCTTTGTAATATGCTTCAGCTAGTGCTTTAGTCATTTATCCTCAGGTAGTCGCTAGGTGGGCAGAACACTCTTATAGTCACATACATGTGTACATGTAAAATATAGTCTATATAATATTGTGTGTACATGTTCCACTACACTTACATACATTCTAATAAATCTGTCTCTATGTACAAAACACATACGTGCACCTTTACACACACACGTGCACACACTATTTATAAGAAAGAAAGACTGGATGTGTAGATAGAGAGATGAGCCTACTGACAATGAACTGACTTCAGGATCAGCAGTGAGTGATGGGCTTTTCACTGAGGGAATCTGTAGGACACGGCCAGAGCTGCTTTCCACATCTGGACCTTTGCTTGGAACCTGGCATTGTGAAAATCTTCCCAGGGGCTTCACAGAGACATTTCCACCTTGGGAGTTCAGAGATGGAAGAGAGTGAAAGCTGAAGCGAGGGCTCTCTGTCAAGCAGGCGAGGTATGAACTCCTTTCTCAGGCTGAGCAAGCGCCTGGGCA
This sequence comes from Thryonomys swinderianus, assembly GCA_004025085.1. Lineage (NCBI taxonomy): Eukaryota > Metazoa > Chordata > Mammalia > Rodentia > Thryonomyidae > Thryonomys > Thryonomys swinderianus. The sequence goes on from PVIC010003268.1 coordinate 68,135, forward strand.
GTGGTGCCCGCTTCCACAGCTTGTCTGTGTTGGTTCCTGTTGGGCTTCAGCCCCTTTGCCAATTAACTGCTCGGAGACAGGGGACTAGGCCTTGAAACCAATTAGCATTCCTTTGCTAATTTTAAAGTTTGTGGGGATCCTCTTCTAGGGTTCTTCTGTTCGTTTAGACAAAACGGAGGCTTTCTTCCCCAAGCATCCTGCTTCCTCCGAGTCCCCTCCTTCCGAAGGAGTGCCAGCGCTCACATTGCATCCTGAAGGCCTCCTTCCAAAGTTACTCATTAGAAATTATTTATACTCCTGAGCATATGCATATGTGCTGCTGCTCAGCGTGTCGTTTTCATGAGCTCCCTGGTCTCCACCCACTGCTCTTTAAATGCTCCCATCACTCCAGCACTCTGCGCCGACTTCCACAGGCTCCCGCCCTGCATTCCTCTGAATGGTCAGTGTGTCCCAGGACCCAGCTACCTCAGATGCTTCCATCTTCCTGAGGGTTGTTTGTCACGGGCCAGAGCAGTGCTTGTAAAATCATAATGGAGAAGCCTTCTTCCACCTCCTGGTGAGTCAGAGCAGGGTCAAGGGTGCCAAGGGCCAGAGCTTCCTCGGGTTGATGCGAAGAACTTCAGGAAGCCACAGTGAGCCCAAGGTCACACGTGCGTGTGCACACATAACACACATGCACATAGTCTCATCAGAATAACCTAACAGAAGTTTGAAAAGTCTACTTGATCACCTTGATGTGTTGAGCAGCCAGTAGGGAGGTCGCCATGAATTCAAATGCCTGTGACCCCTGCGCTTCACTCTTATCTTACTGTTGAGATTTCTGTGCGTTTAAAGGAGCAGCTTTAATCAGCTGTAGGACAGAAACCAAGGAGATGTGCTCAGAGCAAAGAGAAAAGGAGAAAGTCTGAGGGAGAATGGGACAACGAAGGAACAATTAAATCCACTGGTGCTCATCCAACTTACAAATTGGAATCACCTGCTCGGGGTGTGCCCGGCTTGCTCCGTCCCTCCCCTGCAGCCTGATTAGGGATTCCAGGCAACTGACTGTGCTCCAGAACATACATCAAGTAAACTCCCTAATCTGCAAGCTGATCCACCTAACAGCTTCCCTAATAAAGCGTGAGGTACAGCTGCCTGTGCACATCTGTTTTCTCATAGATCTCCAGCAAACCTGAAGAAAACAGGAGAGGCCAAGCCAACCCTGGCCCCACATGTATCCATCCTGTTTCTATGAAGGGCTCAGTGCTGAAGGCTTGGCTTCCACCCCATAGAGAGTGTTGGGGATACAGCTGGCTTCTGGTGTAGAATTAATTATGAAGTTGTTTAATTCATCATGTGAGCAAACATTTACTGAGTGTCTGAACTATGCCAAGGCTTTGGGTAGGAAACGGGAGAGTCAGGCAAAGCAGGGAGGACCACACACCAGGGAGATATTATGATAGGGGTCTTTGTCTGTTATAGTACAGAGAAGGTAGGGTCTTCTCTAAGAAGGTCTGGGAAGATGAGGAGTCTGGAAGACAAGGAGTTGCTCCATAGTAGAGAGACCTTGAAAAACAGGATTTGGAAATTTGTTAGGAAATGTGAAGCTGGCTCAGAGTAGATCCGCATATGGCTCCCTCTACACGTTCTCAGTGCATACTGACATGTGGGGTCTGATGGGACTTGATCTGTACTCTTCCCAGCCACCAAATGGGCTGAAGCAATCATGCACCCTTCCTACAATTTTGTTTACCAGCTACTCCAACCCTGCTCCAGGCTCCCCAAGGGTTTTAGAAAGCCAAATTTGCTTTCATCAGTGAGGACGGGGCAACCAGAAGTGGAGACAGCCCCAGCCTTTGTGGTGATGCCATTCAGCATCCCATTCTCTTCCCCAGAGCACCTCGGGCTGGTATCCAGGCCCTGTTTTCTGAACAGCTGATGTCTAACAGGCCTCTCTCCCAAAATGAAGGGTCCCTTAATATCTGCTCAGGTGTAGGTTATTGAAGAATTGATGGAACAGGCCTGGTACAATATCAGACATGTACTAGGGTGTTCCTTCCCTATTTGTTACATCTATTTATTATACTCAGAGCTCACAAATTGTAAATAAGAAAAAAGTACATTTCTCTGAAAACTCACAC
>PVIC010003269.1:0-70065 GCA_004025085.1 Thryonomys swinderianus
TCCTTCCTTCCTTCCTTCCTTCCTTCCTTCCTTCCTTCCTTCCTTCCTTCCTCCTTTGCCTCCCCTTTTACTTTTCTGGTACCAGAGATTGAACTCAGCACCTTGCATTTGTGAGGCAGGCACAGTGCCCTTTTTTTCCCCCAATTTTTATTACCCACATTAATCATTTTTTTTCTTTTCTACTTCTTGTTCTTTCTTAGGACCTTTCTGTAATTATACAAATGCCCTGCTGCTCCTTAAAAGAATCCTTTGTCTCACTTTTCTCCCTTTCTTTTCATCTCCCATTATTTAATTTTCAGTTTTCCTTTGTGAATTCTCTTGTTCCCAGTCCCTCATATCTTAATAGTAAAACAATTAAGGTTTATAAATCTTTGAAAGTTGACTCTATGTTACTACTGTTGAATTCTTTTCTATTACTAGTGGAGTGAGAGTTGTTACAATTAGTAGATATCTGCTATGTGTTAATGTTTGGTTTTTCTTAGAGTTTATAATTATGCTATAATTATAGCTATGTTTTCTAAGGTTAAGGGTGGTACATTTATTGCTCTTATGTATCTTATGATACATAAATATCCAGTTTTCTTGGGTGATACTACTTTTGCTACTAATAGGCTTTCTCTGTACCCATACTTGAATTACCTTGGTGCCCTTAGCAATAGCCTGGTCCATTCTCAGAGAACTGGGTCCCAATTACACTACATTTTCCCCTCCCAAATTAATAAAAGTGGTCAGATCTTTGGTCCAGAGGCAAAGGATTAAAGTCACCACACCCTGAATGCATCACTGGAAAGTAAACTAAAGAGATTACCATACTAGCAACAAAATTCACTAAAAGTGCCCACAAATCTAAATGCGCGCACACACACACACACACACACACACACACACACACACACCCTACAAAAATAATAGAAACATGAGAAGAGAAGGCAACAAAATGACTACTAAAATGCCTGGTTTATCCCAAGCCAATTCATGGAGCATCAAGGTAAAGAAAGGCAAAGACACATGGCTGAATTATTCAGATGACAGGAGATTAAAGGATAGATTAAGACAACATCCATTCTTGGTAAAAATCCTGAAGAAAATAGGTAAATAAGGACCTTATCTCAATCTGATAAAAACTGTTCATGACAAACCAATGGTCAGTGTCCCATTAAAACAGGAGAAGCTGAAAGCTTCGGCCCTGAAGAGAACAAATCAAGCATGTCTGTTGTTATTATTATCATTCCTGTTCAATACATTTTTTGAAACATTGGCCAGAGCAGCACGAGCAAAAGAGAGAATTGAAAGGGTAACATAAATAAAAGATAAAATAATGGAATAAAAATGTGAGTACAAATATACAGAAGGATGAAAAAAGCAAAGCATAAAATATATTAAGATTTATGTCGGGCGTGGTGGCTCACGCCTGTCATCCCAGCACTCGGGAGGCAGAGGCAGGAAGATTGCTGAGTTCAAGGCTTGCCTGGGCTACATAGTGAGCTCAGGGCCAGCCTGAACTACAAAGCAAGACTCTGTCTCAAAAGAAAAATTATATATATATATTACACATATATATATAAATTATATATATATATATACATGAAGATTTAAAAAGTAAAATAAAAATTTTTTAAAAAACAGTACAACCAAATAAATAATAACAAAAGAAAGCTTCCAACCCTGTGCCACAGGCTGAACCTGGTTGAGCCTGGTTTGTGATCTCCAGGCCCCACCCCTCAGCCCTGAGACTCCGCCCAGTCTGCTCTCCGATTGCCAGCTGTCTCCACCATGTCCAGCCCTCACCAGCACTGGGAACTTGGCAGCGTGAAGCAGCCAGTGGCAGCTCCGGGACCAGGCTCAAACGGCCACGCCTTCCCGGCTCCCCTGCAATGACGTTCCTGCCGCTGACTCTCCTTCCAGAGTGTGGCTGTGGGCCGTTCGATTGTACCGAGGTCTTTCGCCAATTGTTGACTGTGGCAGGCTGCTTTGGAAGCAGTGTCTGATGTTTTTCTTGCTGATTCCAACTGCAGGTGATTTTTTTTAACTTTTATATAAGTTTATATTTTAATGAGTTTATTGGTACATTTTAGGAATTTATTATGATCACATTCATCAGAGAATTTGAATCAGTACATGATGCATTTTGATTCTTTTTCTCATTCCCTTGCCTTCCTTTCAACCTTCAACCCCCTATATACATAAGGTTTATTTCCATTTTTTCCTTTTTATCATCAAATTTTTTCTTTTCTTTCTTTGCTTCCCTCTCCCCATCCACAGTTCTATTTTCTCCTTGAGCATTTTCTTCCTATTTCATATACCTATTGTACATTTTGGGCATCATTTACACCTTCCATTTCTCACACTAGAGGAACAATATGGTATTCATACATCTGCATCCTATTTATTTCACTTATGTATATGGCCTCAAAATGTACCCATTTAGATATAAATGTCTATCATTCCTTATGGCTCAGTAATACTCCATTTTACATATATTAGGTGGGTAAAAATGAGAATTAACTTGTGTCATATACTGGTACAAATTCCCTAATGTTGTGCGTGATTGTAAACTGTATATAAAATGTACCAATAAATAATTCAATTTAAAAAAAAAGTACCCACATTGCTGGGCATAGGGGTTCACACCTGTAATCCCAGCACTCTGGAGACAGAGGCAGGAGGACTGCTGAGTTCTAGGCTTGCCCGGGCTGCATAGCGAGCTCAGGGCCAGCCTGAACTACAAAGCAAGACCCTGTCTCAAAAAGAAAAAAAAAAGGCACCCACATCTTCATTATCCAGTGTCCAGGTGTCAGGCATTTGGGCTCTTTCCAAGATTTAGCTATCACAAACTGAGCTGCAGGAAACATGGGTATGCATATGTTGTGGTTGTGTGGGGATTTTAATTCTCTAGTAAATACAGCCAGCAGAGAAAAAGCAGGGTGGAAGCTTCTGCACAGCAAGAGAAACATTGACAGAGCAATTTTCCCTACAATGGGGGGGGGGCGGGGTTACCAGCTGGTCCTCAAAGGTCTGCTACCTATAATACATAGAGAAATTTAAAACATTAGACCCCTGCCATTTAAAGATCCAATTCAAAAGTGGGCATCTGAAATAAACAGACATTTTTCAGATGAAGAAGTAAAAGCAGCTAAGAGGCATAGGAAGAAAAGCTCAACATCACTGGTCATTCGAGAGATGCTGATGAAAACACGGAGATTCCATCTCACTCCACAAAGAATGGCCGCTGTCACAAACTCAACCCAGAACAAATGCTGGCGGGGCTGAGGGAGAAAGGAGCCCTTCTCCACTGCTGGTGGGAGTGCGGACTGGCGCAAATACTATAGAGATTAGCACGGAGATATCACAACACATTAGGATTAGAGGTTCCATTTGACCCTGCAGGTGATTCTTTCAGTCCCAATGCAATTCTTTGGGTCTCTGAGCAAAACACTGCTAGTCTCACTTTGCCGCCCAACTGGTAGCTAGCCAGCTACCGTCTGCAGGGCTGAGCACTCTCTCCTCTGAGGGGTGGTCTATTTGTTCTGTATCACTTAATGCAATTTTTGTCTCTGTTAGTTCCTTCCTGGTCCCCAGGTGCCTTCCACTCACTCTATTTCCTCTCCAAGCCATTGTTTTCCAGACTGTAGACACTCTGTACCGGAGAAGCTGAGCTGACAGCTCCCGCTACTCTGCTGTTGTGGGACTCTTAAAGTAGGGGAAGTATTGAAATAGGCAATGACTTTCTGAATAAAAAAAAACAACTGTACAACAAACAATATAAAGAATCAACAATAAAATAAGCAGGTTCAGGACACCAAAGGAAGCAACCAACCATGAAGAGACAGCCTAGAAAATGAGGAAGGAACAATCTGTCAGCTATTCTTCAGACAGAAGACCAATATCTAGGATATATGGCGAGCTCAAAAACGTAGACCCCAATTGAAAGGCCAATCCAGTATTGGGCTACTGAAATGGACAGCCACTTTTCAAAAGAAATACAAATGATCGATAAATACATTAAAATCTGTTTTGTGTATCCGGTCATTAGAGAAAAGCACATTTAATCATCAGATAAAAAGGATGGCTGGCCAGGTTGGAGAAAAAAAAAAAAAAAAGGAACCCTTCTAGATTGTTGGTGGGAATCTAAATCAGTGTGACTATTATGGACAATCTTCAAATAAATGAAACTAGGAATTCCACTGTGCATTCCACTGGTCATTGTGCACAACAAATATCTAAGAAAAAAATCAGTTTGTGTCATACTGGGGGGAGAAGGACTTAGCATAAGCCTCAGTATTTACTGTGATTTATAAAGAACTAATAATGATTAGTTTTGCAATTTTACTTTTTTTTTTTTTTTATAGACAGGGTCTTGCTTTGTAGTTCAGCCAGGCCCTAAGCTCACTATGTAGCCCAGGCAGGCCTCAAACTCTGCAGTCCTCCTGCCTTTGCCTCCCGAGTGCTGGGATGACAGGTGTGAGCCACCACGCCCGGCACTGTGGTGTGTGGGACTCATTGCTGGTGGGTGTAAGTCACCATGCTTGGTATTGTTGTATGTGGTTACCAGGATCGAACCAGGAACCTTGTGCTTGCTAGGCAGGTGCTGGAACCACTGAGCTAAATCTCTGGTCTGGAATAAACTCATTTAAACTGTTCTTTAAAAATATGTTCTAGAAAACGCTGCACAGAATTACAGTCTGTCTTCTAGTTCTACAAATCCAGACCTAAAGGATTACTGAACTCTCCCTGGTGAGAATGTTTTGGCAAGGTCTTTGTACTTGTTATCCGCATCATCTGTCATGTTTGGAATTCTAAGACTTATATGGTTTGTTGATTAATTTCATTCAGTGGTATACTGAAATATCACCTCCCAGTTAATTAGACTTTATTTATGGATGTAAGCATTTAAACTTCTTAGATGATTTTGAAAAGAATGCTCAAATATTATATCATTTCAACAACAAATACTTGTGTTTTTCATTGAAAAATTAAAAATCATGTTTTTAACATATACATATTTTTCTCCCCAAAGTAAATGGACTGCAATTTCCTGTTATTAAATATTTCCTCAGCACTTGTTTCTCAAAGCAGATATTGAGGGCAAAAGGAAGAAAGAATAGATACTGAGTACAACACAAGTAACTAATGAATTTAAATAAAAATGTGAATAATCATTTTAAATGTAGATACTGAAAATATCAAGTGAAAACCAGAGGTTGCAAAACTGGATAAAATAGTAGTATCTAACTACATGTTATCTAAAGAAATTCACTTTAAAAATTGAAACACAAATTGTAAAAGTAGACAGTGTATTTAAAAATACACGTTTTTAAAAGGTAGATATTAGAGCAAAAAAGGTAATTTTAAATAAAATTATTTTAAATAAAAAGATAATTTTAAATAAAATCTCCAAAAGCTAATTCTTCAAGAGGATGTGCAAATCCTAAGTACTTTTTCACATCAGTGCTACGAAGTACATGGAAACAAAACTGGTAAAAGTGAAAATACAGACACATTCATCTTTATCACTTAAAAATATCTCTCAATAATACAAAAAGTTACATAGAAATTCAGTACAGTGATTGAAGACTTGAATATCTTAATTGACATTTATTGACTACTCTAAAGCCAGCGGAATACATATTATCAAGTACACAGCAGTTTTAACAAAGTAGACCATGATCCTGCTCGCGAAACAAATATTAGTGCATTTAAAATATGCCATAATAATGAAAGAATCCCTACGTCAATGCAGACATTCCATAAATGCTTTTCAATGAGTCATGGCCTCATGTATTGACGTGCTCAAGGGACTAACATATTTTGGAGATTTATATATGGTGTCTGAATTATTACAATGATTCTTACAGAGTATTTGATTTTTCTTCTGTTTTATGGACTAGAGGGAGAATATAAAAAGGCAAGTAGTCTGGGCAAGGCTGAAGCTGGATCCGCTTCCCTCACAATCCCACGTTACTCCGGGACCTGCCGTCCCGTCTGTACGAACTTGAAACTAACATCCCCAACTTTGTGTCTTGTTTTATTCAGAAATACGTGGGCCATATTCTGTGATTCCCTGATGGGGATGAGAACTTTTAAAAATCCAGGAAGGAGTTTTTCTTTCTAGGGAATCCTCATCATAAGTTAATTCCAAAGTATTTTTGGTTGGCCATGGGCACTTACTCTATGTTTTAAAAGACCATAGGTTTGTCCACTGAATAAGTGCCCTGAATGTATTTTTTTCTTAATGGAAGAGAGAAGGCCATTTTTCTCCAAACAATGAGACAGTTCATGATTTAATGAAAATAAAATACAAGCGACTTGTTATCTTCCAAGAAGAACTCTGTAGTTCCTGCTTACAGGCGCCTTATTAGTCTCCATGGCAACGGGTAATCACTTGTTTCCCTTAAATAGATGAGATGCCAACAAATATGTAATAGTGGTTTGATACTTCAGCAAAGAAAAGTGCTATAATGACAGCATAATAAATCTGAACATGAAAAGTTAATAGCCACATTAGTGACAGCCTAAGTATAGTGTGAGAAACGCATGCAGCCTGCGTTTTCTGCTTCAGTTTCATTTGCTTTGTGATGGTCTGTTCTCTCTAGAATGCCCTCCTCCCTCCCACCCTTTGCACAGCCTAAGACATAACACGGGCAGAAATTCCTTAAGATGAAACTAGACCTGTGAATAATTCCTCTTCTCCCCCTCTGTAAGAAAGGGTACTCAACATAGCTGGCTACAGGTCTCATCCAAAACTGCTGAGGCAATCCTCAACGAGATAAATGTATTCAGTGTGCTTAGCCAGACACACCGCACCCGGGGTAGGCACTGTCTGTGATTCATTCGACTCCGGTGACCGATGGCCACTAACACAGCCTCGCTGCTCTCTGACTGCCACGAAGGCGAATCACAACTCCCCGTGGACCTGTCACACCGGAACCCGGGTGGACAGGCTTGGGAGGACAACTGCTTCATAGACGTGGCAAGAGACAGTGACCCTACTGACCCTCTGGGAGCATATCCCCTTCTCACTCTTGCTGAGGATATACACCCATGACAGTAGGTGACATTCTGCGGTGGGTGATGAGCAGCCGCAGCTTTCGCAGTTAGCAGCAGAATTCACCGTACTAACCGGGCGGTAGATTTAGACCCAAAGGAGACGCCAGTCACGTGCTCTGCTGTGTCTCCGCTCCCGGCTCCGGCCGGTGTCCCCGCTCGGAACAGCTCCTGCCAGGTTCATCTTGTTTTAATTCTGTAAATCAAATTCCGATCTTTCCCCCCAATACAGTTGGGGAGCATCCGGAAAATAGGGACCAAGATACTAAGTAACACCACATAAAAAGTTGAGACTAGAGAGTAAAATGAGTCAATGAAAGAAAACCTAAGCAGATAGAAATAGAATCGTATTTCTTATAATTGTTGGCATCCTTTGGCCAGTACTCTTCAAGCAGTGAGCTAAATTCTATGCACACCGTTTTCATTGACTCTTACAACATAGCCGTTGTTACCCTGATTTTAGAGGTAGCTGAGGTGTCCACAGATGTTAACCAGCTTGCTCGGGGTCACATAACTAGAAAGTGGCAGAGTCAGGATGTTAATATACATTATCTTGTTCCCAAAGCTAATGTAAAGTGGCAAGGGTCACTCGAAGCCATGAATAATTTATTACAAAATGCAGTCTTCCTTCGTGTGGAATCCTTGCAAGAGTGATTAACCAACCTCTGAATTGTTCCAGGTCTCTGCCTTCTAAGGCATCTACTTTTAGTAATAATAAACTCAACTTACTAAAAATAAACAAAAGGGAGCATAACTACTGTTTATAAATGCTTGCAATACGACGTACGTTCTTAAGCTCAGAACATGATCAGCGGTTGTAATCATGCGTCTGACGTCAGAATTCTGACTGTATCATTACGGGACTTAGAGCCTCTGTGTCTTAATATTCCATTTTTCTATTTATATAGCAAGGTAAATTCTTCTCCGATCTATGGTCTTGCTGAGAATTAGATATAGTAACTACTGGGACTCTGACTGCCTAAAGGATCCATTCAGTAAATGTCTGAACTGCTAGTTTTAGTTTTTGCTGCTGTATGCAAGAGGAGTGCTGAGCAGTGTCCATGTAATATTTAAGCTACCCCACTTAGCAATTCCACGAGGCATGTACTGGAGGAAAGCCTCACGTACACATGTGGAGAGGAGGGACATCAGGCTCCTAAGAGGCGTCTAAGGACACGCGGACGCTACCACGGGATGGCGCCAGTGCCGGAACAAGTTTCTGTTCTTGGCCGAATGATGCTCCTGAAACTTCCACCCCCGACCTCAGGTGTAATTAGTGGTTTAAGAGCTTCATTACTAAGAGCATTTTTTCTCTATTTCTTCCCATCTAATGCTCTGCATCCTTCTTCATTGATTGCCAACCCGAGTCCTATTTCATTACCTTTTCCTCACTAGCAATTTGTTAAAGATATTTGGGAAAATGTACAGATGAGAAAACAGACTTTTCCTAATGTATCTGATAAAAAAATGTGCCTTAAATTTTAAAAATACACATCGATTTAGCATTATTTTAAAGATAGATAATAATAATAATAGAGGCTACATACTGACCCTGTAAATTTCTCACTGAACTGTCCGTGAAGAGTCAGCTCTGCATGCTTCTTTCCCGGAGAAGGTGGGACATGAACGCCGAGAGCTCGAGTGAGCCGGGAGACAGCGCTGGCTGGACGGCACGGGGTCCGACCTGATCACGGCGTCGCGGGACACTGGGACTGCCCTCCGGGAGCCGGAAACCTCGGGGGAGGCGCGCGCCTCTTCCAAATTTGTATCATAGCAACATGCACATTTTAAATAAATAAGTGTTTCTCCAAATAACTTTATTCGCCCAGGAGAGATTTTTAGCTTCTTGTCTCTCAGTCTGAATAACACTCGATGTTCTGGTCTTCCTCTGTTCAGTCTGAAAACCATAAAACATGTCTTCCCCTTTGTAAATTATTATCACAAGTGGAAAATGCTTTGCTTTTGAAGGGACAGTGAAACATTGCTTTTCCAGTTTCTCCAGCATTATTAAAGAAACAATGTCAAGGACGCGAGCTGAGGTAAAAGAACGAACGTTTGTGTGTTACTTCCTGCCAGAATCCTGAACTGGTGCGGGTGATGCTCTGATGAGATTTCCAGGCAACGCGTACACTGAATGTTCCTGTTAATGTTGCAGTTTAGTGGGAGAAGGCTGGTGACGGATTGGAGACCAAGGAAAAAAATGTGATACAATGCAGACATTAAAGAAATTTTACATTCGTGATTATATGAGAAATTGGATATCAGAATCTTTGAAACAAAGCCAAGTTCCAAGTAATCTCTGTTGGAATGCAGAGTTTATTTTCACTCATAATTTGTTCTACCCCAGTTCTGTCTCCCCTGGTTCATGATGAGTAGATAACACAGAGGCTGAAGACTCCCTCCTGTGCCTCTCTGTGCCTGAAAAGCACCGAGCCAGATGTGTAGACCAGAACTATCAAGGTCATCACAGTCCTTCCTGTATGACAGAAGACAAAACTCACCTCATTTTTCAACTTTCTAAAAAGCTGTTTCCTGTAAGAAGTCCTCCCTGACTTCCCTTCTTTCCACCTAGATGAGCACTTTTATCTTTCCTCTTATAAAAGGCTGCACATCTCTCTTATAAAGCCCATATTCTTTGCCTGTCTGCTTTCAAAAGCATGAGCTTCTCAGGCAGAGACAGGAGGATTGCTGAGTTCCAGGCTTGCCTGGGCTACATAGTGAGTGAGCTCAGGGCCAGGCTGAACTACAAAGCGAGACCCTGTCTCAAAAAAAACAAAAACAAAAACACATGAGTATCTCAAGACAAATGCTATGTTTTAGGCTTTTTAAAAAATATCAATTGCCTATCATAACCAAGTGGTGTAACCAACTCTGAAATGGAATAACCGACTGTGAAGCAAGAAGACTTGACTTACTCCCTTGCTATTCTAACCTTGCCCCATTTTTTAAAAACTTGACTATCAGTGACCTTGGTCATGAATTACGTCCAATAAATCTTACCTCCAAAGAACTTCATAAAATTAAACAAGATTATGTTTATGAAATGTCTGGCCAATTTTAAGAGCTCACAAATCGGTACCTATTATTATGCCTAAACCTGACTATGAACTTTGCTACATTTTAAAAAGTCTTTTTTTTCTTTCTAAATAAAAATGATGAAGGGCTTAGCAGAGCCCAGAGTGGTGGCAAATGCCTGTATCCCCGGCGCTCTGGGGGGCTGAGGCTTCCAGACTGCCAAGTTGAACCCAGCTTATGTAATTTATTGACTTAGCAAGAAATATTACATTTGCCAAAAATACTAGGGATTTAGATCAGTGAGAAGGCTCTGGGTTTAACACCCAGTACCACAAAAATTAACGAATTGAAAGAAATAAAAAAGACTTTACAGTACACACCATCACATGCATAGAAATTTCTACCTAAACTTAATTTTCAAAGCAAAAGAGGATTTAATGCACAGGCCTACACCTCACACAATCAGGAGCAGGAAATAGTCACTGTCCCTTAAAAATACCAGCTTATTTCACTTTTGAGTATGTCCTCAAGGTATGTCCATTTGAATATGAATGATTCAAACATCATTCTTTATGGCAGAGTAATGCTCCATTTCATATATATATATATATATATATATATATATAAAACCACATATAATATATATATAACATATAATATATATAACAAACCACATCTTTATCCAATCTAGAGTTGATGGGCATTTGGGTTGTTTCCAAGATTTAGCTACCACAAACTGAGCTGCTAGAAACATGGGTATACATGTTTCATAAATGAAATAAATAGGTCACAGATGTATAAATATCATATCTTTTCTCTGGTATGAGAAACTGAAAATGTAAGTTCTAGAATGTATGACAGACACTGTAAAACAGAAAATATCCTAAGGGAAATGGGGGGATGGTAGGGGTAAGTAACAAGGGGAAAGAAAATATTGTGCTGGTAAAAAAAGGGGAGACAAATCCACGTGTATAGGGGGTGGGAGAGGGTAGGGTGGGTATGGAAATGGGATAAAATGAGAATTAAGTCTTGTCATATTACTGGTACAAATTCTCAATGTTGAGTGTGATTATAATGTATATATAAAATGTACCTATATCACAATAAAATATTTTTAACAAAGTTCAATAGTCTAGACTCTATATACCACATGCTTGTTATATTATGGTCTTTCACCAGAATGTTTGATACAGGTTTTTCTTTATCATTGTGTGAAGAAGATTAAAAATGGGCAGAGAAAAAGAATATTAAGGGAGGCCTCAGAGTTTCACACTTAGCCTTTAGTATGCCATAAAAAAGTCAACTTTGATATATGTATTTTTCCTTTTTTAGTAAGACATATAATGGAACAATTAGAATGATGAAAATAATGGCAATATTTACATAGCATTTATTAGGCATTTATTAAGATGCTGCCTAAAGTATCTTATATACATCAGGCTGGTAAATTGAAGTGAGCACATTATGCTGTAAGTGTATCATTAATGTGCCCATTTGATAGATGTTCAAAGGAAGTGTATCACTAATGTGCCCATTTGATAGATGTGCGGAAACACTGCTAGTCCACATTATGTGCAGGGGAAGCACAAGTCTTCAGATTCCCGCCCTAAGGAATGGTATGCTGTATTATTTGAAGCTACTGCTATTCAAAGTTGGAAGACTTGTGAGATTTCTGGGCAACAGTCGGGGGCGAGGGCAGCACACAGTGCTGGTGCTCCAGCTGCCATTGGGATTTAGACTCTAACTGACATGTGTTTTTCCCCTGCAGTAGAATACAGAGACTATCTGACATACATACTTTTAAGGTCATCTCAGGCAAAACACCGATATTTATCGCCCCTCATTTTTGTCCTGGTTTGTCTACATGCTTCTATCTGTTAAATATCATATATAGGCCTTTTATGACAACCATGAAGTTGTCTTTAAATGTACATCATTATATCAGTACTGTACCTCATCTATCTGTAATCTATTCAAGACATTTTATCCATAATACATATATGATATAAATGAATATTAAATTCTAAAATAATGTATTTCCTACCTCAGCAATATATTTTTCCATTATAAAAAATTTATGTCAAGGTGAAAGGAATCTCTTTTGTGTCAAATGTCTGGTTATAGTAATAACAGTATCCCAGGGATAAAGAGTATGTCAAAGATTAAGAAGGTAAGCCGTTAAAAAATATGCTAGCAAGTAACTATTTTGGACATATGAACGCCAAGAAATGGAAAAACAATGGATCTTGAGCACTTTATTTAGTGACTCTGATTTTGATTGTCTATATGCAAAGTGCGAGTATTTACCTAACAAGCTCCAGCGATTCTAACTGGAGTAATCTGACATCACACATGGACAAAAACTACTTGGGAGCATTTTATGTTAATAGTTGATAAAAACTGTTTACATACTTTATAAATAGAAGTATGCAATTACACTAGCTTTTAAAATGTTCAGATATTCTCACATGCAAAATTTTAATGTCTTAAATCATGATTTATAAGAAGATCATCCACTTAATAGAGACACTATAGTTCCATGACCTTTTTAGGTATTATTAAGATGGCAAATTTACCACTCACAAATTTCACCATTCATATCTAGCCCCACATTCTCTCTGTGTTGGCTGGAGGCCTAGCTCATACACAAGGGTCAGCAAGACAGCTTGTCCTTAGCCTGGGGTTCTGCAATCTCTTATTCGTGTTATAGAATTCATATTCAACATGGCTTCTCAGTACTGATACGCAATCGGTAATCACCTAACATGAGACTCAACCCTGTATTAGACCAACTATACAATACACTGAAGACTCAATAAAATGAAATAGAAACATCAATCTGAGTAACTGGTCAGAAAATATTGCACATCGGGTTGAAGATCTTAATTCACTCTGTTGCAAAAGAGAAGATGCCAAATATACAGGAAAGTGTTCCAAGCTCAGTCTCATCATCATCATCATCATCATCATCATCATCATCATTGTAATCAATGTCCTTATTTTCCCTTGACAAATTTAATTAAAAGCTTCATCCTTCAGTCTGTACTAGAAATGATCCCTTTTTATTGCTGCTCTTTAGCGAAATTTAATGAAATTTTGTTATTTTCTTTATGAAGCTTCCTGATTGAAAATTTAGCATTGTAGAGGAGGAAAAAATAGGCATTTACATTCTTGATTAACACTCGGTCACCAAAGCTCACTTACTGTTTATATTGGGCAGATATTGCACTTCTGCAATATTACTATTCTACATTCATAACAGGAAATAGTAACATTTCATTCCATGAGCATTGAATAGATGTCTAATACCATAAAGGCTGGTATTGAGCATACCTGAATTAGCTTACATTCTCTTACCTGACAGGTTATGGAACATATTATAACTGCATAATACAATGGATGCATGAATGGATGGATGGGAGATGGAATAGTGAACAAATAAATTCAATAAATTTAAATGTAATTTAAAATATCCTCTACTGTTCTAAGAAAAAATTCCTTCTCCAGTGAGATTTCTTTTTAAAAAATGCATTTTATTAAATAGTAAGCACATACAGAAAAACTGTTTTGGAAACTCCTTTTGTTATTTATTTCAACCTATCCATTTTAAAATTACGGACAAAGAATTTAAAAAGGTATTTAAAAAAAGGTAGCATATAGCATTACTGATTTGGCTCAAGAACTACCCAAGTTCTAGGGCTGTAAACATCCCTTTAAAGAGCAGAGCATAAGGTTCTCTGGTAAAGCTAAGGCGAGTCCAAAGCTAAGGGTCAGTTTTCTCCCCCAAGAGATACCAAAGTCCTCCCTCTGGAAACTCTGAATTAGACCTTATTTACAAAGAAGGTCTTTGCAGGTGTGATTAGGTTAAGTTTAAATGAGGATATACCGGAGTAGGATGGATCAAAATCCAGTATGATGGGTCTTGTAAGGAGAGACGGACATGCAGAGAAAGGACGGTATAAAGCTGTGTCCACAGGACCCCGACGTGAAGACAGACAGGGCATGGGGCCCCAGAAAACCGGTGACTTCCAGCAACTCCCGGCACCTGGAGACGCTCGTGGAACAGACTCTCACTCCCAACAGCTAAGAAAGAACAAACCCGGCTAATTCCTTGACTTTTAGCCCCAAACTGTGAAAGGATAGATTTCAGTTGTTTTAACCCAACCACGTTTTACGGTAATTTGTTTCAGTAGTGCAGAAAATTAATACACCCGAGTACTCAAGCACAGTGAGTTATTATACAGTGGGTTTCTCTTCATAAATTTTAGAGCTGTATTTACAGCAAGCGTCCATGACAACTGTCCCCCTGCTTCTCCCACCTTAACGCAGAAAGGAACTCCAGGAAAGGACGCAGAGGAAAAGGAAGTTCACTGCGGCCAAAACAGGCTTCCTTTTCACCTACCGTATGCAGCATTCCGCTCCCGTTACATCCTGCCTCTGCTGCCTCAAAATAAACCACAAACGTGGAGAGGGTGTGTTTACGTAGGCCTCCTCATCATAACCCAACTCACCTGAAGCGCTCTGACACTCTTGAAAATAATTTCGCTTAATGAATAAAACATGACAAACTGATAATTAGCTTTGGAAGGTGAGCCCGCTAACGGGAGGGTAATTGGGTAATGTTCTGATTGTTTCCCCGTGTCAGACCTTAGCTGACATTTGCTTTCAGCCTGAGCACCACAACCCTCAGACTATGTTTAGAAAAGACCGTGAACAATTTCCTAGGAGTTAGAAATTTTTTATGATCCACAATGCTGTATTACACACTTTGAAAAATGTGAAGTTGTACATTAGTCAAGATTCCAAATCTAGCTTTGGCAAGATCTCCTGGCTTGAAATACTCAGGAGAAACTCATGAACAGTCCCATTTTCTTCTTTCTAAGCAAAACAACATGAAAGAGACTTTTTCTAGTTGCTAATGAGCACTTTCAAAACTGTGGATGTTAGTATCTTGTCCGTTGGGTTGTTGCCATAAGAATAGCTAGCTGGTTTGGTACAAGTAATTCTAAAATTTTAAACTCTTCCCAAGTTTCAAGAAGGATAGGAGTTATATAAAAAAAATACCTAATCAAGTATTGTCCATGCATTCTTTTCAAACTGATGCTGTATTTAGGGAAGGAGTGTTAGTCTTCCCCCCAGGGACAAAATGCATTTGGTACATGTATATCTGGAAACATTACTATTTCTGCAGTTTTCTTCACATTTGATTTAAGGGTTTGTAGTCCTATGAAAGATTCTTGGTGTTTCCTCCTGAAATCTAGGTTTTGCTCTGGCTGTAGGGGAACCCGAAGAAATTGCCAGAATCCCATTATTGAATACAGTCATCACCACCTGAGCCAAATAGTTTGTGTTACCAACTGTAAGAGATCCCCTAACACACTCCAATCACTCATTTCTACCGGTCCATATTCTGGTGAAAGAATCTTTTACTTTTTCCCACTATTAAAATTACCCCTCCAATTGAGAATCAAATGCACTCCAAGATGGACTTAGCAATAAGGAAACTGAGACAGAGGGGCCAGGGGCAGTGGGGCCCTAAAAACTACCTGGCAATGAAGATACAGTAGTGACTGAAAAGCAATAAACCAGGCTGGAGGTTGAAACAAGATGATGGGAGGGGCCTGGCACGAAGAGCTGGGCGGGGCTTTCCGGTGCCTAAGCGCAGGTGGGGAGAACTTGTAAAGCTGAGCTCAGCCCACGTGGGAAAGCACAGCTTTACAATTTTTTTTCCTTTTTCTTTTTCATTTCTCTTCTTCTCCTCCTCCTCCTCCTCCTCCTCCTCCTTCTTTGACAGGGTCTCGCTTTGTAGTTCAGATTGGCCCTGAGCTCACAATGTAACCCAGGCAAGCCTGGAACTCAGCAATCCTCCCGCCTCTGCTTCCCGAGTGTGAGTAATTATAGGTGTGAGCCACCATGCCCAGATATTTGAGAGGTGATTAAAAATTCAGCTCCATGTGAAAATAGCATCTTTAAATATCTTGTCTGCACTAAACATTTTTAAATTTTTAAGAAAAATGATTGTTCTGCCTTTTGCTTAATTGAAAGGCACTGTGTTCCTGGTTTAAAGGTGAGAGCTTTTTGTCTTTATGAGAAGGAGAAAGATGGGACAATGGGACACACATACACAGTACTAAATAAATACCAAATATTTTACTTTTTTCTTACAAACATTTCTCTTGAGGCAGTCATGAAATGCACGTTCCGTGAGTCATTGGAAGTGTTCCGTGGCTCTCTGAACAGCTGTGTTATGTGGTGTGCTGTACTTCTGGGAATGAAAAGGTATTCAAACAAGTGGTCTGGGATACGTACAATATACGTACAATACATAACTTGTACTATTCTTCTTCCAAAGAGCCATAAGGCTTAATCCAAGAGAGAGATAAGAATCTCCACACCGGATATAGTACCTAAGGGTTATATAGGGAACAGAAGGAACAACAATCACCTTCTGTTCAGGACTGAGGGAGGAATAAAGGTAAATGGACCAATTTCCTGAAACCACAGGAAATACTTACATTTACCCTGAAAATCTAAATACTGTCAGAGTGGAGATAATGGGTGAGGATGTTTCTAGAGTAGTTGAAGGAACCAGGGAACTTTTGTCATACAAAAATATCTCCAGTGTCTGTATTTTGTTGAAATGGAAATGTTTTTCTTATTCTTTTTTTTGCTTTTTGGAGTCAGGGTCTTGCTTTGTAGTTCAGGCTGGCCCTGAGCTCACTGTGGTGCCCAGGCAAGCCGCTGCGAACTCAGCAATCCTCCTGTCTCTGCCTCCCGAGTGTTGGGATTACAGGCGTGAGCCACCACGTCCGGCATTGTGGTATGCGGCGTTGATTGTCGGTGGGCGTGTCTCCACGCCCAGCATTATATGTGGTAATTGGGGATCGAACTCAGGTCCTTGCGCTTGCGAGGCAGGCGCCGGAACCACTGAGCTAACCCTCCGGCCCCCTGTTTTTCTTATTCTTGATAAAAATAAAGATTAACTTGTTCACAGCTGCAAATTTAACTTAGTATAGGACTACAGGCAAAACAAAACGTGATATATTTTACATTTCTGAGTCAATGAAATTGCACCTTCATTCATACTGGGACATAAGGGGATTATGTTATATGACATACGGAAAAATTAGCATATGGGAAGATTCTATTACATAAAACAGAAAACTGGCATAACACATGTGAATTCCTCTGATTACACTTACTATTTTTAATGTAATACTTCACTGGCATACAAGGGGCAGCTATTCAGGTTTATAATGAAAACAAATGTAATAACTTACATAATTATCAGCTATTATATTGCAAAAACAAAAAAGAAAAAAAAGTCCCACTTCAAATCCCCAAGTCTACTTACAGACAGCTAGAACTTCTGGAGAAAGGTGTTTGGCATGAATTGGCAAGATGCAAAGGCCAAGGTCATTTATGGTGAATACAAAGTATAAAGCAGCACAGATTTGCATCCTGGGTATTTTGCCTTCTGCTGCTGAAATTGGGATCAGAAATGTGCAGATGAGGATGGGGCACGGCGTTTCCACCCACACCGAGCTGGTGTCGTGCCCGGATGATGAATTAACATCCCTTATCTGTGGTGAGTGATGAAGAGAAACATGCCAGTTCATGTGGACTGCAGCCTTGTCTAGTTGGTTGTTTTCATACACTTGAGATACCCTTATCTATTTTACCTTACTTCAGTATCTGTGGGAATGCTCTTTCAAACGTGAAGTGATACTGTTATCAGGTAAAAGCTTAGGGTTTTGGTCAAGGATTGCCAAAGGACTGATCACGACAGATCCCTGATTACATGAAAATATAAGAGAAGAAAAATCACAAGAATGTTTTCCCCATAAGTGGTTTTTTGCAGAATTACAAACATGCATGAAAGAAGACCTTTCATTTAAAAATATTACTCAAGTTTTTAGATGTGAATGCCAAATTTCCAATAGGATGCTTGGTTGTTATAAAAAATGCTGCCTTGGGGCCGGAGGGTTAGCTCAGTGGTTCCGGTGCCTGCCTCGCAAGCGCAAGGTCCTGAGTTCAATCCCCAGTAACCACATACAATGCTGGGCGTGGAGACTCACGCCCACCAGCAATCAATACCATATACCCCAGGGTTGGGCATGGTGGCTCACGCCTGTAATCCCAGCACTCCAGAGGCAGAGGCAGGAGGATTGCTGAGTTCGAGGCTTGCCTGGGCTACGTAGTGAGCTCAGGGCCAGCCTGAACTACAAAGTGAGACCCTGTCTCAAAAAAAAAAAAAATTCTGCCTTTAGCTGGGTATGGTGGCTCATGCCTGTCATCCCAGAACTTGGGAGGCAGAGGCAGGAGGATTGCTGAGTTCCAGGCTTGCCTGGGCTCCATAGTGAGCTGAGGGCCAGCCTGAACTACAAAGCAAGACCCTGTCTCAAAAAAGAAAAAAAATTCTGCCTTTAATTTGTCATTACAAAATGCATGTGAGTTGAGCTACATATTCAGATCTTGAGAATAGAGTTGAAATTGGCACATGGCAATAAATAGGCACAGATAGCATTTGACCCATTTAAGAGGGTACATTTATAATTCTACTGCTAAGATCTGTTTTAAAGTAATCTAACATCCAGTTTTCATGAGAGCCAACTGTTTCATCATACACTGGCCAACATTAAGTTTTGCTCTGTCTAGTCTTAGAGGTCAATTTTAAATTACTTATGAAATTCCTGTAAATTAAATGTTGTTAACTGACATAAGATTTCAAATGATAAAGAAGAAAATGACTAATCAATGTCATAAGTAAATCAATGTTTTTAGAATGTGACGCCATGAGTACATAAAGAAATATTAAAAAACCTAACACCCCATCAAGATATTTTAGGGAAAAGCAAAATATATATTTAGTATAGCTTCATGTTATATAGCTTTGACATCATGCATTTCATTTCATGTATGTAGAAATTTGAGCACTAAGTAGAATTTTAAAACATGTTTTATAAAACTATGGGAATAAGATTTAGATGTTGGAACCAATCTTCCACTAGACTCAACTTTTGTTTTCAGCACATCTCTGTAAAATAATCATATCTCTACTTTTTTTCAGAAGAGAATCGTCAAAACACCTAGGAAGCTGGCTCCATTGGTGGGGAAGCCCGCAACTGTGCGCACGACTCGGGCCTTCCGTCTTGGGCCGAGATCTCTGACCACCAGTTTTCTCTCCACTACTCAGCACTTGTCACTGTTTCTCTATGATTTTTTTTTAAAACCAGATGTCACCACGTGAACTTCCCCAAATCTCAAGAATTTGATTTCTTTTACGTGTCTAGTAATTATAGTTCAAAGCCATAATCAACCCAACTCATTTCATGAAGGGTATTGGTACACTGTTAGCCTTTCTTAATCCAAGAATCTTGCACTGAAATTATATGATAATATATTTTAGACTGGCTTGAGAAATGTAAAATAGAATCCACATGTTATTGTTAGTTAATGTGTTTTCATAAACCCATACTGTGGTTTCAAAACTTCCTAAAATTATCAATGGATTTATGTGGGATAGTGCAAAGACATTTAAATTTGCTGAGTTCGAGGCTTGCCTGGGTTATATAGTGAGCTCAGGGCCAGCCTGAACTACAAAGCGAGACCCTGATTCTTGCATCGGTGTAAGCTGAGTCTCTAATAAAGGACTCTTTCTTGTCTCGCTGATTTTCTTTAGTCCTGTTTTGCCCAGGACTGCGACTACTTACAACTGAAGATTTGATAAAGGTTTATGTTCTACATTCAAACTCTGTAGCTTTATGAAATGACACAATTATATTACCAGCTCAAACTGCTACCTAATAATCATGCTAGACAAAGTAGTACCTTAGTCATTTTACTAAAATGACTAAGATTCCTAAGTGCAAAGTTAGAATTCTTCTTCTTAATGTAAAACAAAACTACTCATTGGAAGTAAAATTATTTTCCTCAGCATTAGGAAACCAGAAGTACGAAAAGTCTTGAGACTCAGATTTTAAAAATTTTATGTGATGCATTAACCTTGTAGCCTGGCACTATACAAATACTTATTTTTAGTTATGCTTCTGCACTCACAAATTATTTTACTTTTTGAAAATTGCATTTGGAGCAGTTCTTTTGTTCATAAAAAGACATGACACAATTCTATATAGTCTTAGTTAACTATACCAAACTCTAAGATACTCAAATGATTACACATATTAATGATTAGGTTTGACTACAGAAACATCTGGTAGTTTCCATAGTCAACTCAGCTATTTAGGAAGGCGGAGTTTCCATCACTGAGAAGAGGAGAAAGAAGACCTGCCAGATGAGGTCTCCATCAGTCGCTCTACACCTGAACACTGATGGTCCTTCCAGAGAACTCTTCAAACTTTGTCACTTTTTGCCGGGCATAGTGGCTCATGTCTGCAATCCCGGCACTCAGGAGGCAGAGGCAGGAAAATTGCTGAGTTCGAGGCTTGCCTGGGTTATATAGTGAGCTCAGGGCCAGCTTGAACTACAAAGCGAGACCCTGACTCAAAAACAAACAAACAAACAAAAAACCAAACAACAAACAAAACTTTGTCACCATTTGTAACCGCATGGACTTTAATCAAGTAACACATATAAGATAGCCCAGTGTGGAACCCTAATTCACAACCACCTTCCATCACTGTGGTGAGTGATAAATTCATTCCAGAAATAACAGCCTTGTAGACACCATGAAAGTGATATATTCACTGTGAGTCCCGATACCCCTCTCAGAACGAGTAAGCAGGCAACAGATATGCCGTATAAATGACTCGTCTCACATCAAGGTCTGATAGAAGCCTTTCTAGTTACTGAAGTGTATCATACAAAGATCAAGAGAGATTCACCAGAGATTAACCTCTTTGTTTAATAAAACCAACAGCAGTTAGCAGTTAAGACATTAGGTTTGAGCGCTCAGTCCAAATAATTCTTGCAGCAATGTCAAGATTGTGACTTATTTTTTTCTTCCTGTGAAAGAAATGGCCTTAATAAAGAGAGCATTAGCAACATCACAATAAACTCAGTGCAGAATCAGTTATGCTCAAACGGGGTTTACTTCTACCGATGAGGACAAGTGCATCATAGGAACAGGATGACGAATGTCAACACTTACTGCTCCTGTCTACACCCGTTGCCAGTTTTAGGTTGGTCTTTACCAGGTTTGGTTTTGTTCTGAATTTATTCACCCAGGCTGGGACAGGAGAGATGTGTCTTACACGACCTCAGTGTAAACCCACCAATAAAAGAAGTGAATTAACAACTCCACCGTGAACTGGAAGGTGTCCATTTTGAGTGAGCAAATACCTTCTGTGCTATGCATGCCCGAGACAGACACGGGACCCTTTTCTTGAGGACACTGAAGAGCACTTGTTCTGTTCACTGCAGAAAAGCAGTTCTATCCCTGAAAAGACGTGAGAAATCATCTTTTAGTTTGAAATGCTGAACCGGCTTAGCTCTTAACCACCCTGCCCACTTCACTGAAGGACTGAGGACAAGGTACTGGCCCACTGAACTTCTGACGCTTGGCAGAGACAAAGCCTGCAGTACACTGACTTCCTCTGGTGCACTTTCCCCCATTTCGTGCCACTTTCTGATGTACAACTATTAATGCCGTGGCATTTATGCTTCTGTGCGGAAAGGCAATACTACGGTAATTTAAATGGCAGAAGCTTTTAGTCCACTTCAGTCATCCTTTAGATCTGTGATCTGACTTCTTTGGAAAAGCTGGAATATTATATGGTACAAAAATAAGATAATAAAAAACCACACTGGAAAGACAGATGTATACCCTTGTTCATAGCAGCTCAGTTCGTGATAGCTCAATCTTGGAAACAACCCAAATGTCCATCAACTGGAGAGTGGATAAAGAAGATGTGGTTTTTAAAAAATAAAATGGAGTATTACTCTGCCATAAAGAATGACAAGATCAAGCCATTTAGGTGCAAATGCAGACACCTGGAGAATATACTAATAAGTGAAATCAATAGATCACAGATAGGCAAATTCTGGGTCATCTCTTTGACACGAACACCTGTAGATGCAAATGAGCTCTAGAAAGTATACCAGCTTTTAGAGTGGGAAATTTCCATAGGAAATTTGGTGTGGGAATGTAATGAGGGGAAGGAATAAATATGATTCAGAAAGAAAATAAGAGTATGTATAAAGGGGGTGGGGAGGTGTGGGTGGGTAGGAATATGGGTAAAAATGAGAATTAACTTGTGTCATATACTGGTACAAATTCCCCAATGTTATATGTGATTGTGAGATGTACATCAATTGTACCAATAAAGAATTCAATTAAAAAATAGATAATTAAAATTTTAACTTAGTTGAATACCTATGCTTTTTATATACTGGTTCTGTACTCTAGATATTTCCAAGTGCACATCCACAATGTAATCTGACTTTATCCTTAAAAATTCATTCTTTTAATTCTTAATCTTTCATTTCCTGTTACTTTCCAAAGGAGTGTACATTCTCTTGGATAGTTCCTTGCCAACAAAAATTTCTCTCTGCTGATGGCAGAGGGTGAGGGCAGAGGGAGGAGCCGGGACTCCTGGACCAGTGGTCTCTAGGAGGAAGCCCACTGACCTAAGCTGCCACAAGCCACTGTGTCCGCCTCAGTGACCAAAACGACTCTTCCCAGTTGAGAACGAGGAGAGGTGTGATTTGTCATAGGTAATCACCTGTTTTCTTAGAATACAGTAACTCCCCAACAACTGCTCCCATTTGTGTGGAAGAGCTGGATGAGGTAAAATAATGCGCTTTTGGCTCTTGCAATGCATTTATATGTGTTCCAAATGAAACCAAAGACGCTTACTCTATCACCTCCCTTGCCACGGGCGTGATGCATGAGGAGGTACGTGTAACTATAAATTCACACTTCCTTCGGGGATTTCACAACACCACTGCTGACCGATCTGAATTGTCAATCTTTATTCATGAGAGAGGTTTCTTCAGGGGAAAGGAGATAGCTTGAGAGCAGTGTGAGCTATAATAGATGTTGATCCTATTTTGATAAATACGTGAAGTAGGGGAAACAATTCACAGAGAATCCATAGTAAGTTCTATGGTTAGGCTTCATCCTTTATTAGGTAGTGAATAAAAGACAACTGATGTTTACAACTCCAATTTAAAAGACTATTTAGACAGAAATGGTTCCATAGCGAAGTGAGGCAGAAGGGATCCAGGTATTTCTGAGTTTTCTCATATGGCTGATGAAGAAAATATGGCTGATTTGTTTGTTCCCAGCAAAGCACTAAGTTAGTAACACCTTGTGACTCAGGACTCTGTGTCCACAGGCCTGACTTTGAGGGGACTGGCTTATTCACACTGGTGAAAATGACGATAGCAAAAGCATACTGCATTAATTAACATCAAGTTCCCCAAAAGAGAGACCTCACCGGATGCAGACTGTGGTATAGGGATGAATGTAGTGCGAGACCAAAATATTTCACACTGCAAAAAAAAGAAAAAGAAAAAGAAAAAAAAATAAAATTTAAGATGGTTGAAAGCCAAGTCAAATGGGATAGACACAGAGCCCAAAGCACAAAGTCACAAACTCATGTTCACCTGACTGAATGAGTTAGCAGGGTCTGGGGTGGGGGGTGACAGACAGAGACAGACAGACAGACAGAGACAGACAAAGACAGACAGGCAGGGAGGGAGGGAGGGGGATAAAGTAAAGCGAAGCAGACAGACTTGTTCAGACAGCAGGAACTCTGGAAGACGCAAAATCACCAGGCACAGTACTTTCGGAAACAAACTTTAATGCTAACCAATGCTTGAGGAAGGCATGGCTTGAATTCTTACTAGAAAACTGATGGGAACATCTTCCTATTCTCTCTCTCTCCTTTCTTCCTTCTTTCCTCGCTTCCTTCTCCTCTTTTTGTTTTGTTTTGGTTGTTTGTGTAACAAAAATATATACAGCCAACTGCCTTCAAGATATATTTTTATGAGGAATATCTATAGCTAGACGGAGGAGAAGCACTCCAAACACCAAGTTTAATGTTGAGCACCAAGCACGCTATGGGTGTTTCTTAAATATAAAAGAACAAATGCTAAATACCTCTCTCTCCATTGTTTTTGCCTTATACCTCTTTGAAGGTCACCATAGTTAGATAAGAGCAGTTACAAGAAGGCTATACCCAGCCCTCCCCTATATTTTTAAATAGCCTTTACAAAACCTTTTAAAAAATAATTTTTCTCTAAACCTAAATCACATAGGATTGACTTGTACAGGTTTTTTTCCTTGCTTTCTATTTGAGAGTTGTTCTAATAATGCATCAAATCCCACCATATTGATAGGTATATGTTTGCTTTCTATGGGAAAAAGCAAATAGCCTTTATCACAAATTAAAGGCACAGCTATTTTATGCCATTTGTTACCAATTTAATGATAACATGTAACACTGAATGGTTATAGATTTATTTTATATAGATTTTCTCTTTATAAGTTATTCTCATTCTAACATATTTACAATATACATATATTTATATATACCCCTGATAAATCTTGTTTTAAAGGTAAAACATCAACTCCTTTCAGCTTTATGGTGAATATCAAAGCCTGCCAGTATTTAGTAACTCCACCAGGGAAATGATGGTCTAGTGGACTTTACCGGTACTTTTTAACACTATCAATGGTGTCCAATGAACTCAGATTTATATTTCTTGTTCTTTATATTTAAATGTTTACACCATGTCAGTAAAATATCTTAAAAATCATAAACCCACAGCAATAGTTAACGCTTAATTCTGCCACCATATTCAAAGCTGAAACTTTGAGAAAACCCTACCGGTACGATATAAATGGTGTACGACAGACACAGCAGTCTCTGTTTTATAAGATATGTATTAATGAGAAAGATCTTTGCTTTGTATCATCTGAAAGATCATCTGAGATTGTAATTGCTCCTTGAAACAGTCTGGTTGTTCTGATTTCTTTCTAAACACCCATGATACATGGGTTCACCTGTATTCCGATATCAACTCGTGACAAACAGTTCCCTGTTTCTGGCGATGCTTCTTCAGGGTGGGAAATTAGTATGTGGTAAGAAATTACCTTTAACGATGTGTCTCCCACCTTTAAGCATATCTCTGTGCTAACTGCAAGCTGGACCAGAGGGGAGAGGGTTGACCAGGGAGGCCTCCATGATACCACCTGGTGTTTATTTTACTTTTGTACTGCTTACTGATATGAAATAGTTGTTCATTCTACCTTTTACAGTTCTTTAAATCCTAATGGCATAGATTGAGACACAGCACTATTGTTTTACAAGACATCTACTGTATCTACTTTGTCGGGATAAATACCCAGTAACTGCTGTCATAGCGAGAGGACCAGCGCGGGTACTACTATTCACAGTGTTGCTTTTGTTTTGTTTTTTGTTTGTTTGTTTTTTGTGTTTTTTTTAGTATTTTTACTTTTTTGCATTATGTTAATCTATAGAGTAAATTATTATATATACATGGAACCAGTTAATGCCCTTAGACAACGTGTAGCTGTTTCATAAAGCAAGAAAGACAATGCAGGAGGGAACAGGTGCCCACAAGCAGGTCACAAGGCTTCAGAAGTCCTAGATATCACTACGCGGCGATGCTGGAGATCACTCCTATGACAATGCTCAAGAGGAATGCTTTAATTTGGGGAAATACCACTCCCTCCCACTCCCAATCCCCTCCCTCTTTTAACAATCTGTTCAATTCGCTATCAAAAGTCCTGGCTCTTCATATATACTTTAAAGTATAAATAAACACTGCATAGTTCTCTTTTGCTTTTGTTTTGTTTTGTTTTGAAAAATTATTGCAGTACAGTGACTCCTGTCAGGAATTCAGTAGGGAGCAAAGAGCACGGGAGTGTGGGCGGTCCGCATGGGCCCCGGAGCCGGCCGCAGCAGCGCGGGCGGGAGCGCCGCGGGCTGGAACAGCGCAGC
Source organism: Thryonomys swinderianus (assembly GCA_004025085.1). Lineage (NCBI taxonomy): Eukaryota > Metazoa > Chordata > Mammalia > Rodentia > Thryonomyidae > Thryonomys > Thryonomys swinderianus. The sequence continues at coordinate 25,992 of PVIC010003269.1, forward strand.
GGCCGGGGCAGTTCGGAGGCTGAAGGGCGAATTCGCCGCCACCGCCGCCGCCGCCGCCGCGGCTGCCAGCGGGTTTGGAAGAATTCTGGGAGCCAATGGCTTTGAAGGTTCTTTCGAAAACACCAGTTTTACCTGAAAGGAAAAAAAAACATAAAACAAGAATGAGAACCAAAATTTGAAACCTGTATTTACAATCCAGAAAGACAGGCAATTTGAAGAACTATCAGTTACCAACTATAAACATAAACTTGTACTTTTGCATTGACAATAAAGAAAACGTACAGACCATTTTCTCATTGGAAGAGACAGGAAGAAACTCAAAATCGTCTACCAAGAAAATGTTGAAGAACTCTCCAGAAAAGTGTTCAGCGACATATTTGGTTTTTGCTGAAAACTGTTATTTCTGGGAGAAATACTTATTATGAAAAGGGATAGGAAACTTCCACACTATTCTTTTATGCACATGAACTATGGAGAAGCAACATTTTTAGAGACTCACTGCCACCGTGTGCAGTCATACCGTCCGAGCGGGGACACTGGGTGGCAGGAGGTGTGTAGCTTGCACTTTACAAAATTCACCTTCGGTACAGAAGGAAGACTTCTCATCTTCACTTGACACTTTCCTCGTTTTCTTTGTGTAAATGGCTCTCATGTCCTCTCAGTCTTACTCTACAAAGGCAGTTCATCTCGGCGCAGCAACATTAACGTGAGTGAGAGGCCTGTTCTCACCGGAGAGAATGTTCCCGCTGCGCGAGACAGTCACACACTGAGCGCTGAGAGGTAGTTTTCGGCCTAACGGTGACTTGTCAGAGCAGCATCTGCTGAGGAAACACTGCGGGCTGTGACCAGCGGTGTTGAGCTCTCAGCTCTGCATGGAAGCAATTCATCATCTCCCGACGCAGCCGAAACTGCCTTTAAAAAATACGGAAGTCACCTCATTTTCACAAAATGGGCAATCCTACTAAATTAACTGGGTCAGCCTCCAGTCGGGTCTCATCGGACAGGACTGGAACCACCCTACGCTGTCATGTGTTAGCTGCACACAGTAGCACCCTCATTAATGTGACCGATGTGGAGGACACAGACTTCAAAACGTACACTTCGGCGTATGCTACAGGTCAGCTAGTCCTAGTGTTTCACGGAGACCCGCGTCCTGTGGTGAAGAACGGTGATCACCTCATCTGCAAGGGAAGCTCAGGTCCAGCAATACTGTCACACAGGGTCAGAGGGTTTCCCGGACTGTCCGGAAAGTGCAACCAAACACTCTAGAGTCCTGCAGCTCAGGACACTATAGTATTATTCTTTCTAACCTAACCAGTGCATTTAGCATAATGGGGGGAGGATCTATTACCCATATCTTATATAGTATTTTTACATGAGTCATTAAAAGCTAAGCCATACCCTGAAACTGTATTTTGAAACTTTGAAATTATCAAGAATGTCAATAATACTAATGCTGCCTTTGACTCCTGAATATATTAAAAAGGCAATTTAAGAATAGTGTTTTCACCGGGCGTGGTGGCTCACGCCTATAATCCCAGCACTCGGAGGCAGAGGCAGGAGGATTGTTCTGAGTTCGAGGCTTGCCTGGGCTACATAGTGAGCTACAAAGCGAGACTCTGTCTCAAAAAAAAAAAAAAAAAAAGAACAGTGTTTTCACTCACCTTTTTTAAATGTTCACTAACAGCAAGATCAGTTTTAATGGAATTACTCACTGAACTCAAGAGTATGGCTTTTGTCCTTCCACTCTGCTCTGTGATAAAACTGAATTCAACTCAAAGAAGTAAGATACTATGTTGTTATTAAAGATGGTAAAACATTGGAATAAATTATGAGACCAGTAATTTGGGTAAATAGAGGCCAAACTGAAACACTAAGAGTTTCTAATTCTGGGCCAGACAGAGATTTAGCTCAGTGGTTTCAGAGCCTGCCTCGCCAACGCAAAATCCTGAGTTTGATCCTGGTAACAACAATGCTGGGCGTGGTGACTCACGCCCACCAGCAGTCAATACCACATACCACAGTGCCGGGCGTGGTGGCTCACACCTGTCATCCTAGCACTCGGGAGGCAGAGACAGGAGGATTGCTGAGTTCGAGGCTTGCTTGGGCTCCATAGTGAGCTCAGGGCCAGCCTGAACTACAAAGTGAGACCCCGTCGCAAAAAAAAAAATTCTAATTCTTATGTACATTCTATTTATTACATTTGGTAGCCGACCCCCCCACCGTGAACACACACCAACAGGAAAGGCAAGTTCAGCGGACCGTGAGGCGTTACCGACAGTACGCCCTCTCCTGGCGAGCAAAGTGACACTCACCCCCAGTGGACGTGCTGCTTTCTGCAGTTTGTTGTAGGGACTGTATTTAGGTTTGGGGGGCTTCCCAGCAGCTCTGTCTTTGTGCCGTCTACTGCTGATGTGCTATTGAGAGCAATTAAAAATGACAGCTTTAAAAACTTCTCCCATTAAAAGAATCTAAAATTCTGTTTACCTTGGGGAAAAATAATAATTATTTTATGCCAGTTTCAGGAAGACATAAAATAAAACACGCACTTTTGCCCTTGGATTCTGATGTCTTCAAGGATCTATTTTTTGCGCTGTTCATTTTAGTATATTTTTATCAAATAAAGGATCTTTTTCTCCAGCTTTTTGCTTTATCATTGCACACATTTCCAATTTTAGAAGTGTTTACAAAGGAAAGAAATGTCTAAAGAAATTTTACGTGCAAATAAACAAAGATGCCTGGGCAGGCATGAATTTATTTCCATACCAATATTTATGCCTACATTTGTACAGCCAAATGTCAACCCCTTAAATTCTGAAGATAAATAACTAAGGTACATAAAATGAGCAAGAATCATATATATATATATATGTGTATATATATATATATATATATATATATATATATATATATATAATACAACATAGTGTAAGAGCTGGGCTTTCAGTTGGAAATGTATAACTGACCTCTTTAGAAAGCTGTTCAAAGTACAAATAAATGCAACATGTTTAGGCTTAGCTTTAGCAGGCAGCTGCAGAAATATAGTACAATACCAAATAATAAAGTACATGCAGTAAACGAATAGCCCAGTACAAAATTAGACGTGGCATGTAAATATCTAAAAGATAAAAATGGAACATTGCAAATTGATCTTTTTTTTTTTTCTTTTTTTGAGACAGGCTCTCACTTTGTAGTTCAGGCTGGCCCTGATCTCACTATGTAGCCCAGGTGAGCCTTGAACTCAGCAGTCCTCCTGCCTCTGCCTCCCAAGTTCTGGGATTACAGGCTTAAGCCACCAAGCCCAGCTGCAAATCGATTTTTTAATAAAATCAATACTTTTGAGTGGGAAATCTGGTAGAAAATCTGATATTTTCTTTCCCACTATTCACATAAAAAATTGTAAAAATTCCCTGCCAACAATTTACAAAAGGTCGTAGAAGACACTGCACCAGTTATTTCCCCAGCAGTTAAAATATTCATATATATATATATATATGAATATTTTATTTATATATATATACATATATATATGGAGAGAAGAGAGAGAGAGAGTGAATAGAAGTTAAGCAGGTAGATAGGTAGATGGATGGGTGGGAAAACAATTAGAATTCAAAAGGAAGAAAGAAAGGATATACATTCTGGTTATAGGGTGTCCCTCATTTGTTCTGATTCCCAGGGTACTACTGCCTACTTGTTTCAGTTGTGTTTCCGAGTTGACGTGCACATCGCAGATTTCACAGTGAAACGTTTTGTTTTGGAGGCCCGTGTTTCCCTTATTGACAGGTCCCTTGCCTTTGACTCCTGCCCGAGGAAAGGCTTTGATAGTCCCACTGCCATTTCGTGCTTCTAGCATGGTTTTGTGCTTTGTTCCTGTAGGAATATTTAGGAAAAATAAAAGAAATAAAGGGAAGTCTTTGCTAGTATATACGTTCAGAGAAAGTATCTGAGGCTTTGCTTTAGTGCAGATCTTCCACAGGTTATGGCTGAAGTATGGTCACACATACTTCAGAACAGACTACAACGATGTCTACTTATCATATTATATAACATCATTAAATTACTCATTTGAAAAACGCTCCATGATATAAGTTAGTGCTATCAATAAAGTAACTACATTTGAGAGCCCTGTGGCCAAGTTAAATGGGTGTGATTTCATTTCGCTTCCTCTTGATGCTAATAAGACATAAATGAGGTGATGAGGAAGAGTGACTTACTTGCCAGAGGGATAGCTGGAGGGGATCTAACAAGTACCCGTTTAAATGCGGTGCATTTACAGGAATGCCACTGAATAAACACCCACTGTCGACACACAATACAAACAAGCTTTCCGGCCTCTGTGTTGTAGCTTCTAAGAGAACAGTACTAGTACAAAGGATCAGCTCACAGGCTAGGCAGAAACACTCTAGGTTGGTGTGCTTCATTTTGGTAAGCTGTTAAAACCTATTCAGGCTGCCACACACAGCTAACGTAACTACACTTATCAACTCAATAGTTTTTTTGAGATCAGCACAGTTGGATACAATTTACGATAGGAGTTCTTCAAAAACTTTAAAGTTTCCCTTTTCCCTTTGAGTTGATAAGGTTATTTACCTCCTAAACATTCCTATATAGTATTTCTGGTTCTTTATTATACTGGTGGTTTGGCAAATGTTCAAAACATTCTTAACTTGCAAGCTATGGATCAGCCTTCCAGAACCAGAACGTGGATGAAGAAACCATTTTGGGGGCCACAGGTCAGGACTGAGTCACATCATGTTAAATAACAACCAAATCCTCGGGGGAGAAAAAAGAACTTTTAAAAAACCTTACAGACACATGTCTCCTTCATTCAAAATGATCACAACTTTACCTATTCCAGAGTACTTGATTATTATTTAGCTTGCTGGCTTTAAATGTCCATACTCCATTGCACAGCAAATTCTCATATGTCCTCTCTCTCGTATGTCTTAGAAAGGAAAAGGAATCACATCTGGGAAGAGGAGCAGCGTAGGGGAACGCGGAGCCTCTGATCGCTCCACTGCGGCGCTGGGGAGGCCTCGCCGAGCTTCGCCCTGGGCTTCTCACTTGCAGGAGTGGAAACACGAGGGCTTTCCACTTTGAAGACGTGTGAGTTGGAAAAGGGGGAAAACGTCCCAGGGAGCAGACAGAAATACGTAGATGGTTGTCCAAATTTCTATGTCCGAACAAGTAATTTTAAAAAGAAATTTTTTCCTGTGCAACCTTTTCATTCAAAATGGACTCACTGGACTTAGCTCAGGTGGTACCGCACCTACCTTGTAAGCATAAAGGCCCCATTCAATCACCAGCACCACACACACATGCACACGCACACGCACACAAATGAAAGAAAGAGCAAGAAAATGAAAATAAATGTCTTATAGTGGCCAGGGATTTAGCTCAAGTGGTACCACATCCGCCTTGGAAGCACAAGAGCCTCAGTTCAATTCCTGGTACCTCAAAAAAACAAAAGACAAAAAACAAAGACAACTCATTCATGGGACCAGTTTGGCTTATATATGTTATGTTATGTATGAGTAAGAAATCAATAGTTTATTCTCATCCAGAGAATTTTTTCAGGGATTTCTGGTTTGCTTTGTGCTGTTATCATTCCTAATTGGAGTTGGTGTAGAAATAGAAATTCTCTGTCTCTCTCATAAACACACATTTAAGAATATGGTAAGACATAATATCTCCATTCATAGTTTTAACTCTGGCATTACTATTTATATCACAGAACTGAACTTTTGGGTGCTACAATCTCATGCACTTAGTAACAGATTATCCTACTGATACAGCCATTTGAAACTTTTAAGATAAGATCTTAAAATTTGAATAGGTTGTAGATTATTCGCTCCAAATACAACTAAAATTCAGTAAAAATGTATTCTTCATTTGAATCTATTTACATTTTTGAGAGGTAAAAATACATGAGTAATATGAACAGTGATTACTGAAACTCATTAAATCTTTGATCATTTCAGATGCTATGTATTTTTTTTCATGTTCACAGCTGATATATAAATTAAGTGATTTTATTGGCATTGTCAAGATAACAAACTGAGATTTAGAAAGGTTAAGTTGCTTGCATGCAGTCATAATGCAAGCAGTTTCTGGGGTCCCTGGAAGGTGCAAAGCAGATTTCCGGAAAAGTCCTGAGCAATCTACTCAGGGTTTCTAAGCCACCTGAATGCAGTTATATTGAAATCTCCCATAGAAGCTTGAATATTCTTTTTATTAATATCCTCTAAAATTTGATTTTGTCTTTCAATTTCCCTTCACCTCTTATTTTCAGTGTTCTTTTTTGCTTAACACATTTCCATGAATCATGAGACTTGGAAAGGCTGTGGTTTGCTTTTGCAATGGGCAGTGTGCTATTCACCACCTCTGGTTTTGAAATCACTGTGAATATCTTGCAGGGCTGCTGCCTGCTCCTGTGACCGCTCAGCAGGTGCTAACATGTCTCTTTCTTTCCTTCTTCCCTTCTTCCTTCCTTCCTTCCTTCCTTCCTTCCTTCCTTCCTTCCTTCCTTCCTTTCCTTTCCTTTCCTTTCTCTTTCTTTCTTTCTCTTGCTCTCTTTCTTTTCTTTTTTTCTTTCTCTGTAGTTTTTTTGAGACAGCATCTAGCTTTGTAATTCTGGCTGGCCCTGAACTATGTAGCCAGGTCTAAAGATGAACTCACAGCAATCCTCCTGTCTCTGCCTCCCAGGTGCTAGGATTACAGGCATGAGCCATCAAGCCCAGTTTTGTGGCATGTGGTTACTGGGGATTGAACTCGGCACCTTGCACTTGCTGGGCAACTGCCAGAACCACTGAGCTAAATCCCTGGCTCAAACTGTGCTTGGCTCTTCCTTCCTCTGAAGAAAACACCAAGAAGTCATATGGACTATTTTACTCTTGTCATTTTTAAAGACTGACACTAATAATAACCTTCATTTCAAGCTTCATGAATTCAGAAAAGAAAAACAATTTTCCCACTGCAGTTTAGATTCAGCAAGTCATAAGGCTCAAAAACAATATCTAGTATTTGCTTTTTGGTTATTTATTTAGATGGGGGTTTGTTAGGACAAAGAAGTTTTGTTCATATATAATGTACAGACCAAATGCATATTGAAAGGAGGAGGCCAGTCTTTCATTTCCCATCTACTGTACGACTTATTTCTTTAATGTCTCTTAAGTACCACTATAAAGGAAAGTTTTATAAGGCAAATAGTCAAAAGATTTCTTAAATTGGTAAATATTTCATTAAGAATAAATTATTAGGTTAGTAGACAGAATATTTACAAAGAAAACAACAAATATAATTTTATCAATTAGAAGTGTATCAAATTCTTAATGATTATCATGTGCTGTTCTTTTATTTTTATTTTTATATGTGCATTTTCAAAAGTCTGAATAATTTGGCTAAAGTGGTAGCACATAAAAATTCTTGTGGACTTATATTTGCATATACTTTTGATAAGGCACATGGTTTTTAATAACAATAGAACTTCCAGTAGAGAGATTTTTAACCACTTATCTAACATTAGTCATTTGTATTAGTTCTCTTTTCCCTATATTACTGGTCTTTAATGAACATAATATTATATCTTTTATCAAATATCTGATAGTTTTCTTAGCATTTTTTTTCTTAAGTAGTATTAAAGGGACAAAGAATATATCTATTTTTTTTAAGTTTCCTAAACCTGAACTTTATAAAGTTTACAAAGAAAGTATTAGAGGTATTTATTTTACAGGAAAATCTATCTTGGCATAGTCTAGAAAGTTTGAACCTTTAAGAAGTAAATTTCAGTACCTAAAAGTTTAATTCTCTAGGATGCTCACTGATGCTGTCATATTTAAAAGCATTTGAGTAAATCCTTAACAAATCCATGTATAACTGCCAATAAAAATTTAGTTACCTTTTCACCAGCAACTCAGTGACTCAGCTTATGTACAAGTGGATGGTAAAATGAACAGACCCATACAAATGTGTAAGTGCAATGATGGTTTTCTTTCATGTGTTTTGCTACTCAATATAATAGTGTTAGATATGAACTCATGTTTCTCAGGGAAGAAAGTTGTCTTGAATTTATATATTCTCAATAAATAACAAACATCAAAAGCCTCCATGTGCTCTTTTATATATCATTAAATATCAAACTTTATTGCCACATTCCTAAAAGTATGTATTCTTATGTTAACTGTATTTGTGTCAGTGGAGAAAAAAATTCCACCTTGGTCTACTTTTTTTTTTTTGCTTTTGAGACAGGGTCTCGCTTTGTAGTTCAGGCTGGCCCTGAGCTCACTATGGTGCCCAGACAAGCTGCTGCGAACTCAGCAATCCTCCTGTCTCTGCCTCCACGTTGGTCTACTTTTATCAGCATGCCAACAAAAGCTAAGCCATTAGGATGCCATCCATAGTACCAAGTGTCTGAGTAATTACTGAAAATTTATATGATTTGTTAGTTTTCTGGCTGAAATTAACTTACTGATTTACCAATAATGAACCTACAGATCACTTTTCAGAATTGAGACCTGAGACAAGGAAAATAAATCTAAACAGAGGGACAAAGTTCTACAGAGAAAGTAGGAGTTCAGAAAACAAGGAGGCCATCTATGCAAGGATCCAAAGAAACCCCAGAGAAGGCCTTAGAAGGCCCCAAGACCAGAAAGCAGGGACCTTGACTGGGTTGGATGAGATCAACATGTCAAACTATGAAATCCCTCTGGCAATAACTTTTGAAATGTAAGCATGTGAAGAAAAGTGTCAGGCACTTGAAAGGACTCTTCTACCCAGAAGGCCCCAAAACTCTGGGCAGAGGGTTCTTTCTGAGCTCCTTTGTAGACATGTATGAAATAGTCTTATATGCAATCATCTCATTTCCTTAAAAAAGGGCCTTAAAAACATGGAAAATACTACATTGCTGTTATATCCAAAAGCCTTCACATAATTCCCAGACAAATTAGGTTCATGGTAGACAGCTTTAACCCTAGATACTCTGAAGGGTGAGGCATGAGGAGAGCAAGTGCAAGAGACTTTGTCTCAAAATAAAAAACAAAAACGGCCGGGGATGTAGTTCCGTGCAAGGGCCTGTGTTCAATCTCCAATACTGACAAAGTAAATAATTAGCCACATTTCCATAATCTAAGTGAGACATGATACAGTCACAGTTATTTGTAAAAGCAGTGCTTTTGTTTACTTTCTATGTAAATTGATTTATTGCTCATGATAAGAAATTTAAAGAGCTAAAAAAGGTGATAAAATGGAGGTAAAAGTCTTCCTATATCTCAACTTCTAGGCCCATGCCCTCTGTAGGAACACAACTTTAGTGTAAATTCTAGAACTTATCTGGGCATCGCCAACTTCATGTGAGGCATGAACAGGGAAAATGAAAGACTGCCCATCCCACTGGTTTGCATATAAAAGCATGTTTAACAATAGCTGTGCAAAACTCATGAAAACAAAATGTACCTTGACATCTCTAAAGTCGTTCATTCTGTTTATTAATTGGTGAGAGGTTAAAACATACAAGATAGGTGAATCTTGAATGTACTCAAGTATGTAAGAATTCTTTTATTAGGTGACATGTAAAATCATTCATTACCACAATTGCCTAAATATATTATTTCTGAATTATAGATCTAGTGTATGGGCTCCAGAAATTGCTATGATGATGAGAAGTTTCCGTGTCTACAAATGAATACATCTCATGTGGTGGTTAATAGTCACGTGTGACTCTTCAGCACCTGAAATGAAGACCCTGCAATTAGGAAGCTGGGTTGGAAATTAAAATTAAATGTCAACTGAAACTAGTGATTACTGTGTAAGATAATATAGCTTTGGTGTTCAAGTGTGCCCTTCACTGGCATGTGGGGAAAAGAGGAGGTATGTGTCACTAGATCAAAATGCTCGAACGAATCACTTGGAAGAGGTTCATTGTGGCTCACGGTTCTGGAGGTTTCGGGCCCATCCTGGTGGGTCTTACTGTTATTGGATCTATGGAGAAAGATGACAACAAACGTGGGAATGCAGGACACAGTGAAACCACGTGGCACACAGAAGAAAGGAAGGGAAACAAAGGAAGAGAGCCAGTCTCAAATACCCCTTCTATGCCACACCCTGATGACTTCCCAGTAGCTTCTGACTCTTAAAGGTTCCACCGCCTCACAATAACAACATCTTGGGACCAAGCCTTAAATGTGCTCAAGCGTGGGTGTTAGGGGGCCACTTAAGGTCCACATAATGGTATGGTGGGAGGGTGAACTGTATATGTGTTTTAATCATTTGCAAAAAAATTTTAAAAGGCATAACAACTGAGTTGTGATAGAAAGATTTCTACATTTTTCATCCAATTTAATCTTCCTCATTACCATAGGGAATGCTGAAATAATGGTCAATAGTCTTGGATTCCAAGAATAAGGTCATGAACAATGACCTAAAATGGCTTAATTGAACTCTTGACATGAATCTAGTTTCCATGTACACCACCCTGAGTAGTTACTAACTAGACATGGGCTCCCTGAAGGCAATAAACAAATCTTGATTATAGTTAAACTCTTGGTGCTTAACATATAGTACATGGTCAATGAAAATTAGTTGAAGTTCCAACAGTGAAGTCTTTTTTTTTTTTTTCATTTGTGAAGAGTGGTATGAGCTTAGGAAGCAGAATTGTGCATGTCAGAATTTGCTTCCAGTAACTGAACTTGGGGCTTTTTGTGTTTCAATGTCCATACTGATTTCTAAACCAGGAAATTATCTCCACGTATTCAAGTGTTATATTAACTGTACTAACTGTTTTAAAAATTATTTTTGGAGCTCATATGCTTAATAAAGTTTACTTATCTTTCCTTTCTCACTAATATCACTATTTTTGTTAAAAGAAGATATTAGAAATACTTCAGGATTTTAAAATTTAGTAGTATCTGTCTTATTATGGTGATATTTTCTATATGTTAAAATTTAGTGAGGAACAGGATACGCTAGGGATGGAATAATTGGAATGAACCTAGTAAAAACAATCTAATGTTAGTCCTTCAAGAAATTATCAGAAAAATCTGCCCGAATTAAAAAGATTGACAATGGAACATTATAAAAAGATAAAAATTTTAAAAAAGAGTTTTAAAATTAGACAGTAAAACAATGAAAATTAGCTAAACAAGTAGGATGTTCTAGGGGAGTTTCACTTAAAAGTAAAAACCAAAACATATTTCTATAATATCCCTATGAAACCGGGTAGTTAACTCAGGACATATTCTAAAAATAGCTGAGCAGGAATGTCTCCATTCAAATCTTTAAAGCCAATGTTACAGAATACACATCAATTAACAACTTCAAATGGTTACACTCCAGTGACAACCACTATGGAGATCAATGTGGAGATTCCTCAGAAAACTAGGAAGAGAGGTTCCATTTGACCCTGCTATTCCCCTGCTGGGGATAAATGTGAAAGAATTACAAGATTCATATCACAGTGATACATGTGCATCCATGTTTATAGCAGCTCAGTTCATGATAGCCAAATCTTGGAAACAACCCAAATGCCCATGAACTCTAGACCGGATAAGGAAGAGGCATTTTTATTTTTGTTTCACAAAATTGAGTATTCCTCTGCCATAAAAAATAGTAATCTTGTGTCATTTATATTCAAACGGACATACCTTAAGGATATACTCATAAGTGAAATAAACAGGTCAGATGTGTAAATATCGTATCTTTTCTCTGGTATGAGAAACTGAAGATGTAAATGAGTTCTAAAATGCATGATAGAACTGTGAAATAGTAAATATTCAAAGGGAAATGGGGTTTAGAGGTAAGTAATGAGGAGAAAAAATGTATTGGTTAAAAAAAGGAAACAAAGCTGGTGCATATAGGGGTGGGGGATTGTAGGGTGTGTAGGGGAAGGGGAAAAATGAGAATTAAGTCATGTCATATACTGGTACAAGTTCTCAATGTTGAGTGTAATTGTGATGTGTATATATAATATACCAATAAAGATTCAAATAGAAAAAAATTAAAAAGAAAGCAAATAAATAACAGTATAACCCTTGAATAACCCAGCAGTAGCTGTGGTAATACTGAAAATTTTTATTCTTCTGGAGCACACCACAGTCACTGTGTGATGAAACTTATATTCCTAATATTGTTTTAATCATCATTTGTTTAGGATTAACTGTTTCTAAGCTTAAAAGAAAAACATTTCAAGAGGTTACTGATTTCCTACAAACAACTCCTAAATGCAAAGTTCCACACTCAGTGTTACAGACACTACTATACATTGTGTTTAATATACATTGTGTTTAATATAGATATATATTGATTGTGGTGCTGGGAATTGAACCCAGGACATCATACTGAACTACACGCCCAGCAGTTTTCAGTTTTCATTTTTGAGACAAGGTCTTCCTAAATCACTATCTTGACCAGTCTGGGCTTGAACTTGTTATCATCCCGCCTGAACCTTCCAGAGTGCTGCAATTAGAGGTACAAAGCTAAGTTTAACATTGTTCTTTCTAATACTCGACTCTAGAAGAAGTTGAGCAATTTTCTGCAGTTATTTTGGAGAGGTAAGGGTGAAATTAGGGGGCAGTGCAATCATAAAAGTAGGCCAGCGAATGCAGTCTTTTTGTAGTACAGGCAATACGGAAGTGCATCTAAGGAGAACCGAGAAAACAATAATTAAATGGATTAAAGGACCTAGGCACTACGATTTCCACTGGCACTGTAAGTTGGAAGCTCTAAATAACAGTGAGAGTACTATTTGTTTGTATTTTAAGTACTTGATGTAATTACTATGGAGTACACTTTTTATTTCTCCTACAACAGATATCACATCAGCTCCAGCCACAAAATAATTCAGTTCTAAGTTTTTGTTTCATTTGTAAATTCACAATAATTCCAAAGACTGAGGTCACGAAGGGTCAAGCGTTTGGCCACTACTACCACTACATCATTTAAAAATGTAAATCCTAGAGTATAAACAAATAACAGCAGCATAGCGATTATGACGGCGAAGAAACTGAACTACGTTCATTCAGTTCTGTCATCTGCTCTGAACAGCTCATGTCTCTCTGTTTAAAGCAGCGAAGCCGTTTGAGCTGTGCTGTTCACAAACTGCCCAATGCTGGTGACTAGCTATGTGATGCAGCCCACGCTGGCCGCCTTCCTTCCTCATTCTTTTTTCTCTATGCTTCTAACCTCCGTCTTTCCCATTTATTTACAAAAAAAAAAAAAAAAAGCATTTAAATGCTTATCTCAGAATCTGCCTGTGTGAGAATCAAACCAAAATGTACCATAATAATCCTAAACTGAAAATGAAAATTATATTATTCAACTACTACTCCTGTCCCTAGCAGAAAAGCCAGAGTCTCAGTTCTTTACACTCAGCCTATGGAATTACGCATAGTAGACGAGCCCAGTGGGCCAACTACAGCCATTTGGAACTAGCGGGGACAGCAGTCATTTCTCCGTCTGGAGAAAGTCTCATGTCTCTCAACAATGCTGCTCCTACAAATAACAGAGGAGGTTCAGATATCAAATTGAGTGGATGAAGGTCAAAGATGACTGATGTATAGATTTGTTCCTCTTCCTCTGCCACTTCTAGGGCTGACATAGCTTGCTGGTTCAAACTTAGGGCTAGATTTAAAATGAGTATTAGGCTGGGGTGGATGCTTCTAAAATAAAAATCTCTGATTCAGGAAAAGAAATAGAAAGATAAAGCTCAAGAAACTGCCTGGAAAATAGGAAAACTGGCTGTTGTCTTTAGACCAGGGTGAAGGTTCAGAGGAAATATTCCCATGAAAGGATTCTAGTAAGGGTTCCGTCCATTCACCTCCTGAAACTGTCGAATGAGCGTACAATAGTCCTTCTCAGTACTGTCTGTGAGAGACTCTGAGAGCACTTCTCATTTCTTTCCTTAAAACAGTAGTTTCCAAGGTTCTGGATATAAATCAGTAGAATCCCTGGGCATGGGATGAAATCTATGGATAAAGATATCTTTAAAGCTTCATGTGTAATTTTGACAAAGCAAAGTAAGAACTGTAGAATTGGAATGTGAGAATTGTTGATCTGACATGTTATGTCAATTAACTTCTTAACGCCTTCTTTTTTTTTTTTTTTTTTTTTTGAGACAGGGTCTCGTTTTGTAGTTCAGGCTGGCCCTGAGCTCACTATGGAGCCCAGGCAAGCCTCGAACTCAGCAATCCTCCTGTCTCTGCCTCCCGAGTGCTGGGATTATAGGCGTGAGCCACCACGCCCAGTTTAACTCCTTCTTAAACTGATGTTTACCATAAGAACTCAAGTAAGACTCCAAAACCCTTTCAGATAAACTCCAACGTCAAAAGGCATTGTAATCTGTGAGCATCAGTATCTTTCCCAAAATTAATGTATTCTCTGTCACTATGGGGAATGGGAAAAAAATGAGAATTAAGTCCTGTTAAATACTGGTACAAATTCTCTATGTCAACTGTGATCATGATGTGTATATAGAATGTACCAATAAAGATTCAAATCTAAATAAAATCTCTTAAGAATAAATTGTATTTCCAATGATAGTAACACTCTGCTAAGTATAAAGCATCCAGGACAAACTGTATTTGCATGAAGAAACAGATGACACATCTACACGGTACAGATTCTGACTCGGGGCCAGATACTTTTCTATGTTTTCCAGCTTCTGAACTCATGACCTTTCCCTGACTGAAGCTAATGCATGCAGGAGGAAGATAATCACCTGCAATTATGCCTTAGCATCCTGAAGCCAACACCTGACAATGATTGGTCAGTGACTCAACATACAGCTGCAGTATTAACTTAGGGCATGATTCACAAGTGAGTTTCTCCCATTATAGCTGCTGACAGAATCCTGCCCCTGCAGCTAGTCTTCTAGAGAAAAGTTGATGTTGGCAATCAGTCCAAGTGGAGGAAAGCTGGTATTTCACCCAAGACACCCTCACCCAACCTGTCCTGCTCGGACAGAACCATAATACATAATACTGAGAGCACTTTGTTCTGTCTTATGACTATGCCTGTATTTTACTTTCTGCTTTAAAGGTTGGTGTTTAAGTAAGGGTAAAAAGTGTCAGAATCATGGTTCTCTCTGGTCCTATGTTCTTTCTCTGAAATTCAGTCAAATGAAAAGAACAAAGTGTTTAAATTCTAAGAAGAGTAAATAAAATATTAGAGTATTTTACATTATTAGAGTATTACAATATTAGAGTATTAAACATGTAGAGTTTGCACCTTGATGGCTGTACATAAGTGTTTTCTTAAGTTCAACTGCATGGCTACATAGATAAGCTAAAACTAGATTATTTGTCATAAAAAGCATAATACAGTGGTTTTAATCAGAAGTTCATGGAGTTATGCAAACACATTGTGCAATAACATTACGGGTACGATTTTAGAAAACTTCATTTAGAAGAAAATAAATGCACAGAAGTACATAAGTAATGTAGAAATCATATAAATGCAAAGTATTTTAGAATTCTATTTCATCCCGTAATAGTAAAGTACGTGCATGCAGACACACAGACACACATCTACACACATGCACGATGGTCTGTGGGCCCTGGAGACCTTTCTCTGTCCTCATATAAATGGCATTTTGCTTATCATTTTCATTTTTTAATGCTCACTAAGTTCCGTGTGATATTTGCCCGTTTTCTGCTACCTCTGAGGCCCCTGCTGCCAAAGATCCAACCTGTTCAGAGGAAGATACCGCAGAGCCGTCGGGGCCGAGAAAGCGCCGCGTCTTACCGCTGTTGTGTGCCTCCAGCTGCGACGCGGAGTTGACCGCGACCTTGCACAGAGAACAGTACAGGAGCCGCTTTGCTTTCTCCTCCTCAGTCTCCGCGGAAGAGCAGGCGCTGCTGCCGGTGGCCATGGTGGGGCTTTTCTCCACCTTCGAGGTGATCTCAGTTGTTGTATCGCCGCTTTTGCGGATTTCCACACTGGTCGTCGTGGATACTGCTGGTGTCCCTGTGGTACTGTCTGCATTTGAAATGACATAGGAAAGGGGAGACGGTGGTATTATCTTTCTTTACTTGGAAATATATCACTAATGTCACATTCCACCAAGAACAGTATGAGAGATTAGCAACGGCTTATCAACTGTATATAGTCACTTCATGAGGATATTTATGTAGGTGAGCCCCAGTCAACTTCACGTCCTGAAATGAAACATTCAGATGATTCTTCAAAATATATGCAGGTGCAATTTTAAAATATTCTGTGGGGTAAAAAAACTATACAACACACTTCTCTTATCATGTCACTTCAGAAAAATAATAAATGCACTCTGTATGCATTGCTACATAGATGGTTCTTAAAAATTAAGACAGAGGATAAATACATTAAAATATTTTTTTTTATCTTACTACTCATCTTTATATTTTTCTTTAAGGAAAGTAGGAAGCTTTTGGTATATGCTTAGGAAAAAAGTGTAAGACCCAAATGTTATAATTACTTTGTCAAGATCGACAGCTGAGAAAACCCTTGATCTATTAACAAAGAGCTGTACTGCAATGCCTGCTACAAAAATCATCAAGGTCAGAAAGGGTGGAAAGGTCGTCTGCATATTTATTAAACGCACACGCTGTGTGCCTGAAGTTTGGGGCAAAAACAGTGAAACACCTATTGCCACTGTTCATAAGTAATTCACAGACAAGTCACACCATGTTAATGGCACTGCAAGAGTTTGATGACCAGGGAAGTGTCAATGTTCTGCTCTGTAACTCAACAACCCTTTTGGCTCTCAAGTCTGATACCAAATCTGGAGAGATCAACTTTCAAAGCAAAAGCTACCTTGTCCAACTGCACTTGGGTATATTTAGCTCTCCTCCCAAATACGCCAGTCGCCAGGATTTTAGCAATGTTTGCCGGATCCAATAAAGTCGCCATTTACCTCTAAATTCATCTCCTATTTACCCGTATGTTTCCATCCTTCTGCCTGCCAGCTGCTCCTGAACTTCTTTCCCCAAATATCTCCAGGGTGCCTTTCCAGCTACTGCTAGTCTTACAACTGCTCTTCCATGGCATTCCTGGGATGCCATGATCAACCTTTATGCCACACAGGAAAGTTCATGACAAACGGACTGGGCTCTGGGTCCGAGGGGCAGTGGTCTGCTGGCAATCAGGTCTGGTCTGCATAAATATTTACTATTTATTAGCTCATGTCAAGGGTTGGCTGTGATACAGGATGTTTCCTGTGGTCCAGGCATTTGAGTGAGAAGGTAGGATGAGGCTGCTTAACAAAACATAAGGAAAAATGGGCTCTTGTTAAGGGTTGTTTTAAAAAGGACTGATCTGCATCTTGCCTCCTTTGCCTGACATTTCACACACTTTTAGTTATTTAGCTTAATGGTTTAAATCAATATATAGGTTACTTTCTATGTAATGGGAAATATTTACCAAGCAATGAATTTTTTAAAAACTATCGTACTATAAACCGTCTCCTAAAAAAGACAAAATAAAATTGACTCATCATTAGAATACAACCTGCTGAATTCTACAAAACTTTTAAAGAAGAGTTAATACCAGTACTTCTCAATCTCTTTAATGAAATCAAAAGGGAAGCAGTACCCCCCAAATCATTCCTTGAAGCAACCATCACCTTGATCCCAACCAAAGGCAGGGAAAGATCTCACCAAAAAAGAAAACTACAGGCCAATCTCTCTAATGAACACTGACACAAAAATCCTCAATAAAATACTGTGAAACAGAATACAGAGAGTTATCAAGAAAATCATACACCCTGATCAAGTCGGATTTATCCCAGGGATGCAAGGCTGGTTCAATATACATAAATCAATCAATGTAATACACCATGTTAACAGACTCAAGGACAAAAACCATATGATTATCTCAATAGACACAGAAAAAGCATTTGACAAAATCCAACACTCATTTATGATCAAAACCCTACAGAGAATTGGAATTGATGGACTTTATCTCAATTTATTTATTTATTTGTTTGTTTGTTTGTTTGTTTGTTTGCTTATTTTTTGAGATAGGGTCTCACTTTGTAGTTCAGGCTGGCCCGGAGCTCACTATGGAGCCCAGGCAAGCCTTGAACTCAGCAATCCTCCTGCCTCTGCCTCCCGAGTGCTGGGATTACAGGTGTGAGCCACCATGCCTGGCTTTATCTCAATTTAATACAAGCTATTTATGAGAAGACAACAGCCAGCATCATGCTTAATGGGCAAAAACTGGAATCTTTTACACTAAGATCAGGAACAAGACAAGGATGCCCACTGTCACCACTCTTGTTCAATATAGTGCTGGAAACATTAGCCATAGCAATCAGGCAGGGCAAAGATATAAAAGGAATAAAGATAGGAAAGGAAGAAGTTAAACGGTCATTATTTGCTGATGATATGATACTCTATCTGGAGGATCCTAAAAACTCAACCAAAAGACTACTAGACTTGATTACCAGATTTAGTAGTGTTGCTGGATACAAGGTTAATGTTCAAAAATCAACAGCCTTTGTCTACACAAACAACAGACTCACTGAAAGAGAAATTGGGAAGTCAATCCCTTTCACAGTAGCACCCATAAAAATGAAATATCTAGGAATCAACCTAACAAAGGAAGTGAAAGACCTCTACTCTGAAAACTATAGGACTCTGAAAAACTAGATAGAAAAGGAGATCAGAAAGTGGAAAGACATCCCTTGTTCCTGGGTAGGGAGAACCAACATCATGAAAATGGCTATACTCCCACAACTACTATACAGATTCAATGCAATTCCAATTGAAATTCCAACACTATACTTCACAGAGCTAGAGAAAATAATACAAAAATTCATCTGGAAACACAAGAAACCTAGAATAGCAAAAGCAATTCTAAGCAACCACAACATGGCAGGGGGTATTAAAATCCCCAATTTAAAACTCTACTATAAAGCTGCTGTGATAAAAACTGCATGGTACTGGCAAAATAACAGACCTGAGGACCAGTGGAATAGATTAGAAGATCCAGAGACAACCCTGGATACACTAAGCCACCTTATCTTTGACAAAGGAGCCCAACATCCCTAATGGAGGAAAGACAGCCTCTTTAACAAATGGTGCTGGAAAAAGTGGGCTTTAACCTGCCCAAAACTAAAGCTAGATCTATCTCTTTCACCATGCACAAAACTAAATTCACAATGAACACGAGACTTAAACATTAAAACAGAAACAATAAGCCTGCTGGAAAACAGGTTAGGTAAAACCCTTGGAAATACTGGCTTAGGCAGAGACTTTATGAATAAAACCTCTGTAGCATAAGAACTAGCAGTAAGAATCAACAAAGGGAATCTCATGCTACTGAAAAGCTTCTGCACAGCAAAAGTCACTGGCACTGCTAAAAGACAACCAACAACATGAGAAAAAATCTTTACTAGCTGTTTATCAGAAAAAGGGCTATTATCTACAATAGATAAAGAACTCAAACAGATCAGCCTCCCCAAGTTTAAAGACCCAATTCAAAAAAAGACATCTGAAATGAACACACTTCTCAGAGGCAGAAGTCAAAGCAGCGAAGAAGCATATGAAGAAATGTTCAGCATCACTGGTCATTCAAGAGATGCAAATGAAAACAATACTGAGATTTCATCTCACTCCACAAAGAATGGCCGCAATTACAAAATCAACCAATGATAAATGCTGGCGTGGCTGTGGGGAGAAAGGAACCCTTCTCCACTGCTGGTGGGATTGCAGACTGGTGCAACCATTGTGGAGATCAGTGTGGAGATTCCTCAGAAAACTAGGACTAGGGGTCCCATTTGACCCTGCTATCCCCCTGCTAGGAATATACCCAAAAGAATTTTTAAAAAATCACATTGGAAAGACAGATGTACACCCTTGTTCACAGCAGCTCAGTTTGTGATAGCTTAATTTTGGAAACAACCCAAATGCCCATCAACTGGAGAGTGGATAAAGAAGATGTGATTTTTTAATAAAATGGAGTATTATTCTGACATAAAGAATGAGAAGATTGATTCATTTATGTGCAAATGGACACACCTGGAGGACACACTAATAAGTGAAATAAATAGATCACAGGCAAATACTGGATCTACTCTTTGATATGAGCACCTGTAGATGCAAATGAGCGCTAGAAAGTATGACAGTTTTTATAGAATGGGAAATCTCCAAAGGAAATTTGGTGTGGGAATGTAATGAGAGGAAGGAATAAATATGATTCTGAAAGAAAATAAAAGAGTATGTATAAAGGGGGTGGGGAGGTGTGGGTGGGTAGGGATATGGGTAAAAATGAGAATTAACTTGTGTCACATACTGGTACAAATTCCCTAGTGTTATGTGTGATTGTGAGATGTATATAAATTGTACCAATAAAGGATTCAATTTAAAAAAATGCTCCACTTGCCACACACTTTGTGCATACTTTTAAACATGCAGCTGAGCACAGATAGAATATTTTCTAAATATGCAGGTAATTTAAAAGAAATGCAAAGGTCTAGTTCTTATTTTAAATTTAATATATGGATCTTGTATCTACAGGTGCTCATATCAAAGATGTGATGTGGGAATGCAATGAGGGGAAGGAATAAATATGATTCAGAATGAAAATAAAAGAGCAATGTATATAGGGGGTGAGGAGGTGTGGGTGGGTAGGGATATGGGTAAAAATGAGAATTAACTTGTGTCATATACTGGTACAGATTCCCCAATGTTATATGTGATTGTGAGATGTATATAAATTGTAACAATAAAGAATTCAATTAAAAAATAAAAATATATATATGGATCTTGCTTTCATAAAGGTAATATTATCATTTATTTAAAACAAGACCTGGATTTTCATCTTTGTTTTATCTGTGATCAAGAGACCTCTTTACTCTTGATCTTAGCCAAAAGACTGAGAAACGATAGAGGCCTTTTAAAAATAAAACATTAAAGCAAATATATTCTGATATTTTCTTACTCAAAGAAAATCAGTTATTTTGCTATACATATAGCAAAGAGATACTCCTTAACATGGCATTTTAAATTACAAATTATATGCAGTTATCTACTCATTGAAACAGAATTTTTAATTGTTAACAAAGGTACAAACTACCTCTGTGTTCCTCCTCCTCCAAAACCATAACCCCTGTCTAGCCATGAGAAAACCATAAAACAAATCTAAATTTCAGTGCAGTATATCACATTCCTGCCCAGCACTCCTCAAGACTAGCAAGGGAAGTCTGAGCAACTGTCACACTGTACAAGACACTAAAGAGGAATGACAACTAAATATAATGTAGGGTCTCATGTGGGATCCTTAGGAAAGTGGGGAGAAAAAGAGGACATTTTGGCATAAAAGAAATCTGAATGAAATATGGGCTTTCATTTCAGTACTGGTTCATTAATTATAAGAAATGTACTAAAATAATGCAAAGTGCTAAAAATAGGGAAATTAGGTGACATGAATATGGGAACTATCATATTCTTGCATTCTTTTTTAATTTTTTTTTTTTTTTTTTGCTTTTTGGAGACAGGGTCTTGCTTTTGTAGTTCAGGCTGGCCCTGAGCTCACTATGTAGCCCAGGAAAGCTTCAAACTCAGCAATCCTCCTGTCTCTGCCTCCCGAGTGCTGGGATTACAGGCGTGAGCCACCACGCCCAGCATTATATGTGGTAACCGGGGATCAAACTCAGGTCCCTACGCTTGTGAGGCAGGCGCCGGAACCACTGAGCTAACCCTCCGGCCCCATATTCTTGCATTCTTAAAAAATGTAAACTGCTTCTAACATTAACATTTATTACACTTAAGAAAACTATAATTAGAACTAGAAAAATAAATAGTGTATCATTCTACTTACTTTGTAGAATCATAAAAGAGATCTCACTGGCTTTCCTACTATAGCTTTCTTGAGTTTTAGATGGGAAAGTTTCAGTAAATTTCCCAAGATCACAAAGTCCTTTACATTAGAAAGCAAGACTTAACATTTGCACAACCCAGTTTCCAATCTACAGCTTGTTAACTTACACTGCATGATGCATGGACTCAAAATGCAGTCCACCAACATTCGTTAAGCACAAGTTCTGCCCTAAGTTTTACGCTGAGCCACTAAGAAGTCCAATAAACATAGATCATGTACTTAGAGGCAAAATACTTCAGGAGATAGCACATAATGCTTAGAAAAAATAATAATAAATTCAATCCTTAATCTGTTTTTTATTACTATGTTTTGTACCAACCAATGAATGAATGAGCCTAACAAATCAAAATTGTAAAAGCATTTTCAAAGCATTTATAGGTATTAATTATCTCATACTTGCAAAAAATCTGATAGGTCCACATTACTTTTATGTTCATCTTCAAGGAGAAATTTAGGTTCAGAGCAATTTGGGGATTTGTCCAGTGCCAAAAACTGTTAATGGTGGAACAATGATTTCAACTCAATCTGCTTCAGTTACACATGCTTCTCATGTTTTTTACTGATAAAATTTAGATTACCTTGAAGAAATTTTGAATGAGTCATAACTTATTATGCATGGTGAATGATAATTCTTAAAAATTTGATGTAAAAGGAAACTAACCATGGCTGAACTAGCATCAGCCATGTATGTTTAATCAGCCACTTGTGCCTTGTGCACAATGGTCAGAATACATCTCAGCCTCTTTCAGAGCATCTTTTTTTTCCTCCAAAAGATGAGAAAGGGGGCTAACGATTGACTTTTCTCAGGGATTTCCAAAGACTGATTCAGATTTCTTTGCGCTACTTAATCAGTGACACTAGGAACAATGTGCGAGACAGGATTTGGGAGTAATGGGGGAGATTCAGCAGGAAGAGAAAGGTCGGAGACCATTTAGGTTCATGCCATTTTTCTGCCAGTGCCCTGTAGCAAATATTCATTATTGCAACTGTCACTATTTGGCTTTGGTATCAAAACAGATTGCTAATATTTTGTGGACTGGCGGTTAGCTGGGAATGAAAAGAAACATGGCAGTATTCAGAGGGGCCCATATGTGATCCTCATTATACACACTTTAAAAAAATCCATAAAGCATAGGAAGGATTCAAAAAAATCTCAACAATTTGAATTCTGTATAATAAAATACAGCAGCCAAGTTACATGGTCTGTGTAAAAAGAATTATTCCTCAGTTTAGACTTACAACCCAAATGGGAAAACCACACCCGAGTTATTCCACTTTCCTACCAGGTAACAGGGATTAATGTTATAATCCAAAATGCTCATTATGTTTTCTTACAGATTGAACACTCAGAATTATGTCCGGTTTATCTCCTTTCTCTGGGGGAACTTAAGTCTCACTCAGACTTGCTAGCAAGTGAATAAAACAGCTGGTTCCTCTTAAATATGCTTATGTATTACAGTTTAAAAGATGCTCGTGATGAAAAACCCCTATCTGTATCTCTAGAAATTATTAGCTGTGGTTTATTTATTATTGATTTCTATTAATATAACTAATATTTAGTGAGCACACTCCACACACTTAGACTCAGGCAGAAATGGACCCAGAATCAGGCTTTGCTTTGTATTTACAAGTGATCCACACATAAGAACTTTCTGAAACAAAAGCCCTCTATTATTGCAGTTTTTAGTTTTGTAAAAAAGACAAGGTTTGGGAGCCAATTGAGCAAATGATGGTACTTGGAAAAGAGTGATGAGAATGGAACTGGGTGGCCTACAAGAAACTGCACAGAGTGCAAGAGATCACGAGTGTGCAGGCGTGTGTATGTGGATCTATGTCTCTGTAGAGCTGGCTATATACGTGTCTAAACATGAGACACACACACATACACACAAACACACACACACATATACACACACACAGGGAAAGGAGAGCAGAGGACAGGAGGGAGAAAGTGAGTTTGTATGTGTGTGTTCAGAGGTCAGAGAAAAATCACAGTTCATACTCTATCTGGAAAATAGACAAAGAGTGATTGTTTTTATACACATTTGACAAATGAATCATCAAAATGTGTTCCTAACTAGATAAAGTCATGAAAATACCACTCAGCTTCAGGACGTCTTCAGTCTGCCTGAAAATCTTGAGCCCACAAAGCGGGGCTGCAGCCCTACCTACGTCTGCCTGACTTGGCTGAGCTGGGCTCCTGGTTTGGGACTCCACTTCTCTGCTCGTATAGATCGGATGTGCTACTCAGTAGGGCTCAGAGATAACTGAGGCAAGGAGATTATTGTCACCGTTATACGGATGATCCCTGCAGAGACACTGTGGGGCTGCTGGGTGAGGCTCGGTAACTATTGAAATGTATACGGTCTCCATTTCTACTCTTGTACTGGCCTTGAAGATTTTCGTTGTGTGTCTGACTGAACAGCATCCTGTGTCAGATCCTTTGCTAATCACTGGGGGGTGGGAAGTAAAGAAAAATGTAGCATATCCTGTACACAAACGAGAAACAGAGCTGCAATAAGAAAAAGTAGAGGAAAGAAAGGGATTCACTCTGAGGAGGAAAAGGTGTTACTAGAAAATATTTGAAAAATGAGATGCAGTTCAAATAATGATTTAACAACATTTCTAACGGTCATGACTTAGAAGTGCAAAAAGTGAGCCCCTAACTTTCAGTTAAATGATCGATTCTGTTCTGCAATGACTTAGATGCAACTTTTAATACTCAAAGAAATCATGAGAATGGCTACTTTTGTAATAAATTAGACTCCTAAATCTTGTATGTGTTAGAAATTGTAGAGGGATTTTAAATTCACCAAAAAAAATATCCCTTGCAACTTTCAAGATATTTTTCAAAGCTGCCCAATTTATAGTCTGTTTGAGGCAATTATACCAAAACTTCATCTGTACACAGAGATAATGGATACTAAAGCATAAATTGTTATCGTGTAAAAGTATCTGAAATAGTCTACTAAAAAAGAGAGGTTCAACTTTTAGACTTTCCCGCTGAGACAAGAGACCAATTAATTTCATAGGAGTTGGCCATTTTCTAGGACGATCATGTGAGCTGCTAGCATAATACTCTAAATTATCTATGTAACCTTCATTTTTCCAATTAATTTTTCCATAACTTAGGCTATTTCTATTATTCACTCAGATTCTAAAGTATGCAGACTATTGGATTAGGTATTTCTATTTGAATATGTTTACACGAGCCTGAATAAAGGTGGTGCTCATGACCAAGTCAAAGAAGGCTGACTTGGACAGGCCACTGATGATGCAGCCAAGAGACAGAAGGCATGAGAATTAGGTCAAGCAGAATGGAGGAGCAGAGGCTAGAATACCCCTTTGGGCAGAGAGGTCTAGTGTTCTCTTCCCCTGGGGAATGCCCCATAGTTGGCCAACCAAAGCTGAGTTCTATGTTACATCTTCAAACCCTGTATCTGTTACCGGTCTCAGGAAGGATCTGTACTATGAACTGGGATTTCACTAAGTAATAGCAGACACACTTCCCACTGACCATGGACCCGTTCCACTCCAAATGAAACGTATCGGGAGACAAGGCAGAAGCCATACATGAGTGAAGTGAGCAAAATGACAATGACAGTGTTAGAGACAGACACAGTTTCACCAGAAACCTTGAGTTTTACTAGGGTAAAGGCCCAAAAAAATGTTTCATGTAGAATTACCAAAATTTAAAGGTATCTTTGTATGTGTATGTTTTAATATCCCAAATTGGCCAAAATCTTCGTGCACTTTGGAGATATAGGCTGCCACTTTTGAAAGGTTCTCCAGGACACTGACTGGGCTCATTTTCACAGCGCACACAGACTGACTCACATGGCCTGACAGAGGTGCTCATTCCAACTATTAGATTTTAAGTTCCAGGAGAAATATGCTGATCAGCATTAGTAAAAACTTTCTTTTTTCCAATCTCCCAGATAATTTGCTCTCTCTCCTTTCTTCAGAATCCACGGTAAAGGACACATTCCAGGACGAAAGGACTAGCATATCTTTTCAGTCTTACTTAATACCTCAGGGATAATTTTGTTAATAACACAACCCCCAGCACTCAGCATATGTCAATTTTTTCATCTTTAATTTTTTACAGATAGGGGTGTTTATATTTCTTACTTCTACGGCACATCAGTATATCTCCTAACAATTATAACAGCATCTGCTAGATCACTGATCGTTGATAAAAATAGCCAATGGCGGGATCGGATTTGTGCTGTTATACATCTGTCATTCTTTCAAGAGTTGGGGTCGTTTCCCCGTAAAGGATTAAAGACCGACTGACAGGCCAATGTGAACAGTGCACCTTTGACCTCCAAAACTCAGTTTTCATTCTCACTGATTTTCTCCTCATCCTGAAAACACTGTTTCCTTTCTTCTTTCCCAATGCTCCACTGGCTCTCCAATACCCCGCTGTAACAGAGCCAAGGTGTTGGAAACTTTTACGAATTAAGTAGAGTTCTGTTACTGTAAACGAGTAACCCCAAAACATTCATGTGCACTGGAAGATTACCTGGAAGGTCTGACAGAACAGGCCGCATCCTACTACTAAGGTCTCAGATTGGGCAGGGACCAGGTGAGGCCTGAGTATTTGCATTTCTAACAAGTTCCCAAGTAGCGCCGATGCAGCTGCAGGTATGAGAAGCAGGCTTTAGCAAACACCGACAGGCCAGCCCAGTAGTTTCCAGTTTAGATCAACCAGTTTCAGAAGTAAAGGTTAACATCAAATAATCCACAAGTCCTAAGTGTAGGAGAGAGGAAATGAAGATCAAGGACCAATGTCCTTGTTTGCTTGTGACTGGGGAGGTCTCTAGGGCGTGGACTTCCTCCACTGAGGCAGGACTACCTGAGGCAAGCCGGGACAAGCTGGTCTCCTGAAGAGGTCGATTTGGGAAAGGAGGAAACAATTGCTAAAAATGGATACGATATTTTAAACAACACCAAGCAAAACATGAATTCCTGCACTGTGAGAAGCAGTTTTTGAGATATATGGAATAAATGAGGAAAGATGGAGCCCTTTACTGCTGAGACAAATAACTGGAGGCCCGATTCATCTTTTTTTATTTTCTTTAGGTACTGGGGTTGGAACTCAGGAGCTTGTGCTTGCCAGGTAGGCACGGTGCCACTGAGCTAAATCCCCAGCCCTGACCACATTCATCTTTCACTGAACATTTAAACCAAGACTTCTTTTGTAAGAACCGAGTCTTCCCTCCCCAACTTACATATATTCCTAAAGGAATTCATTTTTTATTTTGTTCACAGAGGCTTAGTCTAAAGTTAGTTTATTCTTTTCAAAGGTAAATTAATTCAAAATAAGTTAATCAGAAAGCACGGTCACTAGGCTTTGGTTTAACTGAGCAGATCTGGCCATAGTATTTACATGGATGAGCACCAAGACAAATAGTGCATTTTATCGGAATCTGGGCTGATACTTTGCACAAAAGGCAAAGAAAAAGGAAGATGTGAAAAAAATCAATGCATGCTGAAGGTATTTTACATGACCTGGATGCCACTAGATAAGGAAGATGCCTTTGCAGCTCCTAATACAGATGTTTTCTTCCTTCTTAGAAAGACAGAAGGAAAAGAAATTGTTGCAAAATCTATGACCAGGAGCTCCTATATTCCAAGAACTTTCAGAGGACAAAAAAGGTGCAGGTCCCACTGCATAAAGGAGAATGCCTTATGTCTTTCTATTATTTTTTAAATTGATTTTATTGGCATGTCCTTCCATTATTTTAACATGAATTGTGACACAACAGTCATGAATCATGAAAGATTTTACTAATTGAAATTGATCACAAAGTAAGTAAGATCTTGCCATCTGACTAGTGGATTTAGAATGTGGAGGCATTCACATCATAAATTATTGGTCTAGAATTCTGTTAGGCAGCCTGTGTAATACCAATAAAACAATAATTGCCACCTCAGGTTTTTGTACCATAGAGCTGTCTCAAAGATAGAAACCAAGCTCTTATAATGGAAGACACAATGATAAAATACTTAAAAGGGATAGAATTCAGAATATTATCTAGTCTCAGGTATTTTACTGTATATATAAGAATTACTTAGAATTTTTTTATTACAGTGTCAGTGTTTCCTAATTAACAATACAGAACATTTTAATTATCAGAAAAATACCATGATGTAATTAGAAAGCTCTTACCATAACCCATTTAGATCAGAGCTCTACAAGATTTTCTTTTTTTTGAGATAGGGTCTCCTTTGTATTTCAGGCTGGACCTGAGCTCACTATGTAGCTCAGGCAAGCCTCAAACTCAGCAATCCCTCCTGAGTGCTGGCATTATAGGCGTGAGCCACCATGCCTGGCACTGTGGTATATGATATTGATTGCTGGTGGGTGTGAGTCACCATGCCCAGCATTGTATGTTGTTACCAGGGATCGAACCCAGGACCTTGCACTTGTGAGGGAGGTGCCGGAATCGCTGAGCTAAATCCCCAGGCCAAGAATTTTTTTTTTCAATTTCAGGGGACTAAGAAGAGTTTCCAGGAGTAAATTCCACTGGACAAAAAATAGGAAAGACTTGCAAAGATGAAGGAAACACAGAAAAAGAAAAAAAAAACCTTTTACAAAAATCAAGAAAACATTATTTTGTTAAAAATGATAATTTTTCTCCAACTGCTGAGTGATAAGACTCAAACTACTGGTTATTTCCCTCATAATAGCAAATTATTGACATATAATACAACTACTTGATAGAATATCTGTCTCCCAAGAGTTGTTTCTATGTTGTGTTAATATAATTTGGCCAAAATGATTTTGTTGTTGTTGTTGTTGCTGTTGTTGTTGTTGCTGTACCAGGGACCAAACTTGGGCCCCTGTGCTTCCAAAGTAGGCACGGTACCACTTGAGCTAAATCCCTGGCCCTGGCCCAAATGATTTTTAACAGTTAGGAGACAAACAAAAATTAGAGAAAGGAAGTCAGAATAGAATAGGAAAAACAAAAACTCTGTTTAGTGTTTATTGAAAAATTGGCTGCTGAAAGATTGATACAACAGCTTGAATAATAACAAAATTCTGGAACAAAAGCCTTCTTTTCCAGTAAAACCAACAGACCTGTTTCTAAAATGGTAAATTCATCTATAGAAACCATATAAAGCAGATTAAAACTCCACATATAAATTATCTTTCCTATTTTATTCATAAATTGCCAGAGTTCCCAAAATTCCAAACTACAACCAACTGCCTCTTGCACAAAAATTCACTTTCAAGAATATATTCATTGCAACTGCATCATCGTTTCACAAAAACACTCCATGAAATGATTTTTTAAATCAATCTTTTTTTCAAATTTTCTAAATGAAGAGAATTTGTAAAAAGTTTTAGGCTTAATTTAAAAGACCATTTATTTTGGCAGTAAATGGCTCCAATTCCAATTACATATTTTGAGTATATATTAAAACAAAAGGACTTCTGGATTAGCGCTATTAAAAATATTCAGTTGGACATTTTAATATAAATAGGTTTAAAGGTAGAGTTACTTTACTACAGGATATAGTTTGAGGATTGATTTTACGGGAAAGTTTCTTTGAAACTGTCTCTACCTGCAGTTTGAATCTTGTAGAATGCCAAATATTTTCATCGCCACAAAAGGCAGGAAGTTGCTTGCACATGACCTCTCAAAGGCTGCTGGCATTTCCATTTCACTAGTCAAATCCCATCCAAGAAGAAGGGAAGTTTTAAATTTTCATCATTAACTAGGTAAAATAATATTTAAAGTATAAGTAATACAACTCATATGTTTTAGAAATTAAAACTAAGCCAGCACTTTCATTTGATAATTATTTAGTTTACAAATCACTTTTCAAGGACAGGTTTGTTTTCTTGATATAAAAGATTGTATTTATAAACCTGTTTTGAAGCCATACAGCACGCTCTTTTGGAGGTGCTTCTCTAGCAATGAAGAAGCCTTCCTTCCGTGGACATCTGAGTAGCTGCCCCTACATCCTTGTTGGCAGACTCTTCTCACTCAGGGAGAAGCCACGACAGAAAGGCCAGTAGCTCAGGACCAGATATTGGAGTCGAAAGTCTGCGTGCTGGGGAGTGTGAGGCAGAAACCACATCGAAGACTTGCACTTGTGCTGCCGCTGCCAAGCAATCAAGCTCACAGCCAGGCCGTGACAGCCAGTTCTCAGAGCTGGAGGAGAGTCAGAGCCAGAAGGCAAACTGGGCGAGAGGAAACAGGTCGTGGGGTATCTGAGGACATGGCTTAAGACCACGGAAGGCAGATGACGTGGCGACCTTGTCGAGTTATTTATAGCAGAAAGGTCTTACTTTGTGGACAGCTCTGTCATGGCTTTTTTGAGGGGCAGAGTCACAGTCACAATATGCCCCTCCCAGGGAAAAGGGCAAAGGAACGTTCCGTGGCTAAGGGTCTAAAGATTTTTGCTTTGTGACTCTGGGCAACACCACAGGAGACTATGATGAACAGACACCCACAGATCAAATTTCATCCTTTCCTCTTTTTTTTTTCAATTTGGCAAGTACTTAACTTTGTCAAAAATAACGATACGAAGAAATAAAATAATACATGCATGTATGTTATTTCTTATTTTGATGTGTCAATTTTTTCTGTATATCACCCCTTAGTAAGGATATTTCTAGGGCAAGCACATTAAAAATGTTTCTAAATTTTTTCAGGAAAAACAGAAAAGTGGCCACGGACTGGGCAGTTGGGTAATAGCATGCTGCTGCTCGGTCTGTTTCTGGCAGTCATCTGTTTTCAGGTTACCCAGAAAACACTCTTACTGTGGACTCACTTTTGTGAACTGCATAATGCTTTTTTAGCAAAACTGAAATCCAAAATAAATTCACCTAGATAATTCCAGTGCAGAAATAATTCTAAGTGTTGAAATGATTCTTGGAGGATGCCTGGGCATTGGTAAAAAAAAATAATGTATTTTGTTTTTCACACAACTTTCTTTTTATAAAACAAGTGATACACACACACTTTTAGCATTGTACTACCATGATTTCTGTAGTCTGCTTTTATTTCAATCTTCAGGAGAAATTCACTATGACTTTAGCATAAAATTCCGAAACTTTTCTGACTTGTAAGTCTGGATGAATGTGTATTACTCGGACTACAGAGTAAATTGAATTAAATATATTCTGATGAGATAGAAATTATTTTTATTTACTGGTTAGCTGTTTTGGGGGACTGCTGGAGGAATAGGATAGGGCAGATTTAGGAAGGAAAAGTCAGAAAGTCTCATTTGCTCTCTTAAATTATGGGCTCCACATAAAGAGAAGTTTTGTGAGCATTTCTGTCAATCATTCCAGATGGAGAGAGACGATGTGTGAACCGACAGGACTGGGGTGACGACCTTGGAAGGTCCCCCATCACAGATGCTCCACTTCCGCTGAGGGACACACAGCATCACGTTAAGATTCCTGAGACCCTAAGAGGTAAAGGGGTCACGAGACATATTTTATGAATTCTGATGCTCATATCACTGTAATATGCAAACAAATATAAACTTCCTAAAATCTCAGTTTTGCAAAGCACAGGCCATATGGTATCCTCATAATGGAATAGACTGCTTCTTCAACTACTTTTATGCTTTATGACTTCTTGCTACTTTAAAATTTTCATTACACAGAATGGCTCTTTCTAGTTACTCTAAAACCTAGCTGTACCATTTTACAAATTCTTCTTCTAAATGTCATGACTGATACAGGAAATCAGCTTTCAGGTCAAACAATGTATTTCCTCAAAGCAAATCAAAATTGAAAGTGTGGTAAAGAAAAAAACTTAAAGCCCATGGTGACAGTAGAACCTTACTGTCCTTCTTAGTTTTCAAATGATTTTGTACACACATCTCTGTTTTTGCCCCATATGATATTGTGACATAAGCATTAAAGTTCTTATCTTCTGAAAAACTAGCTTAATGGCCTGCAAGAGTCAGACCTCTATTAATTACCAAAGTTATTATTCTGGACAAAGATTACTTAAGATCTTATTGCTGCAATCTGGGAAAAGTATTAACTTTGACCATAAAGAGCAAGGTATAAAAATATTCTATAGTATCAATAGGACATTGTAGCAACCACATAGCATTACTTTTCATTTTTGTAAGACTATTGCTAACACAGTGTGTTAGGATAAGCAAGTGTTATATATTTAACTGTGAGCTAATTTTATACTACCTAGGGTAGAGATACATATTAAACATCTTGTGTATAGCAATATTATTAAAATTTAATGTACCATTTTAGACTAACATCTGTGAGCCACATTTCTCATTACTTCTAGCCTCTGTTTATGGTATTTAAACTCTAAAAGGCAGAGATATACTTTCAAAGTTATGTTCAGATCACATTACTCTTGTCTCCAAACAACCTGATGGATCCTTATTTTTCCCCATTTAAAAACTGATGTCTGCCAGGCATGGTGACACATGCCTGTCATCCCAGCTCTCAGGAGGCAGAGGCAGGAGGATTGTTGAGTTTGAGGCTTGCCTGGGCTACAGAGTGAGCTCAGGACCAGCCTGAACTACAAAGCGAGACCCTGTCTCAAACAAAACAAAACAAAACAAAACAAAACAAAACAAAACAAAACAAAACAAAACAAAACAAAACAGAACAGATGTTTAACTGAAAGGTTCTCGTGTTAGAATGGGAAGAAACCAAGGAGATCGGCTGTGTCCACTGCTACTCGCCATTACACTGGAAGTTCTAGTCAGGGTCATTAAGCATGAATTAAAAAAGGAAGGTATACAGGCTTCAGAAGAAGTAAGAACATATCATCTATCTCTGTTCATCATAATCAGACTTACCCACTAAAACCATATTCATCTATCTCTACTCATAATAATCAGACTTATGCAGTAAAACTAAAAAGAATGTGGAAACGAAAGAGTACCTAAACACAGAAATATATCTCACATTAATGGATTACAAAATTTAATGTTAACATGGCAAGACCATGCAAAGTGGTTCACATGGTCACTGCAATCCCTATCAAAATTCTCACTGCACTGTAGAAATGCACACACTGACCTAAAATTCATATACAAATGATGGGGTCCCTAATTATAAAAACATTATTGCAAAGTAAGAATAAAAGCGGAGAACTCAACATTTCTTCAGTTCAGTATTTATTTGAAAGGTACAGAAATAAAAACAATATGACATAAGAGTCATATAGAAAAATGAAATAGATCTAAATCCAGATTAAATTCATCTATCCAGAATTAATTAATTTTAAACAAGGATATAAAACCCTTCTGTGAGGAAGAAAAAAATGCTATGATTTGTTTTCAGGTGCCCTGTAAGGTGAAAAAGAGCTTCTCTGAGGATGACACAGGGAAAGACACACCCACCAGCAAAGAAGAGACATTAGGTTTCTACCTTACACCATATACTACAGAGAATGGACCAACGACCTAAACCCAGGAGCTGCAACCCTAGGACTCTCACAAGGACCCAAAGGAGTAAATATTTATGGCACTGGATTAGGCAGTGGAGTTTTAGAAATAGTAACAGAACACAAGGAACAAAGAAGTACAGGGTGGTTACTGTTTCTCATGCTTTCTTTTTCTTCACAGTATTTATCACATTCAAACATGCTGTGTAATACATAACAGAAAAAATAAGAGTTGCTTTTATCTGTCTTTTCCTGTGAAATGTAAACTTGAGGGACAGGGATGTTTTCTTTTGATCTCCACTGATCCTGACATCTGAAACAAAAGAATTTCCTAATGAATATTTTTGAATCAATTCCTGAAAGAACGAGGAATAGTAAGTGTACTTCAGAAGTAAAAATCAATTGAAGGAAAGACTTGAGACCACTGCATAATCTGCATTTGTGAAAAACTCATTTTTCAACTCTTTAACACTGTTGCTTACTTTCATCCACACTGGAACTCATTTAGTGACTTATAAAAAATGGCAGATTTAAAAGAGGAATTCTGTTACATGACTTCTAAAACCCCTCCCAGTTTCCCTTGAGCTAATATGTTGCTCTGAAAAACAGAATATTTATAAAGACTTCAACTGTAATTTCCACTGTCACTAAAGAAGTGATTAATAATTTAAGAATAGCAAGCAATTTTTTACTAACCCTTCCATTTGCAAAGGCCAACAGCTAAAGTCGATAGGATAAATATGGAAAATTATTTTTTGTACTTGGAAAGTTATTCCAGGAATTATATCAAGGTATTATTGCCAAACGTTAATTTTTTTTTACCTTCTGCAAGAACAGAAAGGGTAATACAGTCCAGAAAA
This sequence comes from Thryonomys swinderianus, assembly GCA_004025085.1. NCBI lineage: Eukaryota > Metazoa > Chordata > Mammalia > Rodentia > Thryonomyidae > Thryonomys > Thryonomys swinderianus. The sequence goes on from PVIC010003269.1 coordinate 60,097, forward strand.
AAAGTTGCTGAGATTTTTAAGGAAAACACAGCATAACTTTTTGCAGCTGCAAAAGAGATTAAGATAAATCTAGAAATTCCATTTAAAAAGACTGTGGGAAAATTTGAACTCCCAAGTATCAAGTAACTGTAAAGCCTTGGAAATGTGACTTAAAGTTAAGAACAGATGAAACCTTTGTGAAGCCTTAGATAAGAATATAAAAACAAAGTCCAAAGGCTTACATTTAGTAAGTATCTGGCTGCTTAAAAGTTTTTCTAAGCCTAAATGAACTGTTGTATCTGTACTAAGGCTGTTAATGTTATACCAATTATTCATTTTATTGTTCTGCAGAAAAAACACCTTGACTTGAGACTCATCTCAATATCTTTTGAGTTAATTTGTTCCATGAAGAAACTTGCTCAAAGTATGAACAAAGGGAATTTCACAAGGAATTCTTTACATGACCACTGAAGACGCAAACAAAATGGCCAGTAAGTAATGGCGAGCCCTTTGCAAACAGTTATTGTTTCTTAAAAGGTTAACCTTAGAGTTAGACTCAAATTTTCCTCCTCATTTTCAAACTAAAGAGGAAAAACAGTATCTTCACAACAACTTGCCCATTCATTCCCATAGCAGCATTCTAATATTACACAAAAAATAGAACAACAAAATGTCTATCCATTAAGAGATGAAAGGAAAAATAAAATGTGGTGTATTCATATGGTAGAATCTTATTCTCATAAAAATTAGTCATGATTAAGGCTACATCATAATCATAGTAGATATGCTAAATAGATCAGCCATAAAATACCACGTACTATGGGATTCTACTTAGAATTTCAGCATAGACACATGTATAGAGACAGATATTTACCAAGGTAATGGGGAGTAATTGACAATGGTACAGTATTTCTTTGGGAAAATTCCAAAATTGATTGTGGTGATGATTTAAGAACTGTGAACATGCTAAAACGAAACAAAACAAAAAACAGTGAAAGTATACTTTAAATGGGTGAATAGCATAGTATGAGAATTATATCTCAATAAAGCTGCTATTTTAAAAGTAAACCGTGAAAATTCCTTTATAAATTTTAGCTTCTTTGTTTCTTGCTTGCTATCAGAGACCACAATCAAAAATTGACTTTTGAGCCAGGCAAGGGGGTGCACACCTATAATCCCAGCATTTGGGAGGCTGAGGCAGGAGGACCCCTGTGAGCTCAAGGGTAGCCCAAACTACACAGTAAAATCCTGTGTCAAAATAAATGACTCCTGTCACCTTGGAGGACCAGAGGAGCACAGTTGTGTCAACTCTTATACTGGCTTGGATGTGGATCTCCAAAGCCTAAGGAGGAGGCAGCTCTCCCTCCTGAGCTCCTGTGTTATTCGTGCCTCCAGGTTACTGTCAGGAAAGCAAACCTTGACAACTAGGAGACATGAATGGGTGGCAATCATCGTATATCCTAAGCCATTAAATTGCTCTTAAGAGATGGCTGTAGTCACTCCTCTGCTAAAACCTGGCTGAAAAAATCCTTTGTATACTCGCCCCCGGATGGCCCTTGAACATGCTTTAGCCTCACTTCCAGCTCCCCACCCACATACTATTTTGACACTGTCAAACTACCAGCTGGAGTTTGGATCTGAAATGTCCCCTGAGGGCCCATGTGTTAAAGGCTTGGACTCCGGCTGTGAGGCTACTCGGGAATAGTACACATGCGATGAGGTGGGGCCTACTTGGAGGCTGCTAGGTCATGAGGGCATCCCTTGAGGGTGACGTTGCGACTGGGGCCTCTTCCTTTCTCTCTCTCACCTCCTGGCTGGCATGAGGGAAAAAGCTGCCTTCTGTACCCACAAGCCCAGTGGCAATGAGGCCTTAGAACCATAGAATAAAACTTCTGAAGCCATGAGCCAAAATAAACTTTTCTTTCCTCAAAGCTGATTACATTTAGGTGTTTGTTACAGAAACTGAAAGCTGACTAACAACCATTCTAGTTCTTCCCAAAGCTGGCCCTTGCCCGCTTTCTCGTGGACCCTTAGGTCTTAGCATGGGTGCTACAAAAGAAGCTCAGCAATTCCTTCCCTATACACTCATAATGCTTTGTCAGTGTTGATTTGGTACCACTCATGTGGCTATCATTATTTTTTAAATTAATAATCTTTTCCCCAGATTGTGAGTGCCAAAATGGAAACATCTGGCCAGTGGGAAATTCTTAAAGTACTCATTATCTGGCAGTTATCTGAAAAACTGAATCTACTCCCTCTGCTTGGCATCTCTGTTTTATAGGGATGGAAGGAAGAATAAAATGAAATAATACTGAATAAATGTGAAATATGGTTAAAATAATTTAGGAGGTTCTGGCGACTGTAGATGGCATGGACAACTGTGTGGAATATGCAGACAATGGCCAGGGCACAGGAGCTCTTATCCCCATCAAGAGATCATTCTACCAAGCTAACTGCATTTTAGTTTAGAGAGTGCACAACTATGAACCAATTTCCTCACCTAGTGCTGCCCCAATGTACTGTGTTTCTTGATTAAAAACGGTCCAGGGTGGATTATCATGACAGATGGAATATCTGCTCCAAATTACCACCTTTCTAAGATATATCCAAAAGTAGCTATGATAGCCTTCAAGTTTGTACTTCTTTGGACACTTCAGAGCTTTGCTCTGACATGAGTTCGACTCTATCCTCTTGGGAGTATAGAATTGCTCCAGTCTCAGCCCTCTCGATACCTCTGCTCAGCTCTCTAACCACTACTGGCTTCTGCTAAATTATCATCTGTCACATTTTCTGAATTCTCACTTGGTTCACTCTGAATGTTAAACTCACTCTTTTGTGTCCATGTCTCTCATGATGCTTTTATATAAGGATTCCCCAGACACTGAGGCCAGAACTGGGTTTCATGTTCAGATTTTTCCATTTGATACTTTTTTTTTTTTGGAGACAGGGTTTTGCTTTGTAGTTCAGGCTGGCCCTGAGCTCACTACATAGCCCAGGCTATCATCAAACTCACAGCAATTCTCCTGCCTCTGCCTCTTGAGTGTTGGGATTACAGTTGTGAGCTGTCATGTCCGGAATTGTGGCCTGTGGTACCGGGGATCAAACTCAGGACCTTGAGTTTGCCAGGCAGATGCCACAACCCTGGCATCTGCCTGGCAAATCCCTTGCCCAATACCACTTTTTCTTAATAGTGCTAGAGAAAATACTATTAAAGTAGCTTTTAGTGCCCTACGCTCTCATTTGCACAACTAACTGATGTAAATTTGGAGAAGAGTGCTTTTGGGTTTCTGCATTGGTCTGAAATTCCTATGTCCATCTAAGGCTTTGTGTGTTTTCTCTATAGATAACAAGTCACAGAGAAACAGTAAAGACTGTTGCAGTGAAAATGGTGGGTATTAGGTATTCATCTTTTCACTTTTCTTATATAATTCGTGTGCAGTACAAAGTTTTAACAACATTCTGTTTTAAATTTTGTACACCATTAGGGGCAAAAGCAATAATAGAACTGATTTTTCCTTAAAATCTTATATTGCATGAAATATAATAAACCTTTCTATGATCTGTGCTAAAGCTGTAATAAATAAGTCCTTCAGTGAGCACTCAAGTATTTGAGTGTGGGTTTTGTACTGTATAAGAAGTTATATGACATCATTTTGTATCTACTACAAGTTTTTGTGAGAAAGAGATATGACAAAGTTACTTAAAGCGCTTGTAATCTTCTAAAACTGATAGTTTTCTCATGTGATTATAGTGTCATGATATAGAATTTTCTGAAACATTTACAGTACATTAGGGCAGTTGGATTTGTAATCTAGTCCATGGAAATCTCAGGACTCATCTTTCTCTGTCATGATAAAAATATTAAATTGATTGACTTAATAGTACTTAGGATTGTTTCAATATGGCACAATGTGCTAAATGCTCTTATACCCACTTATTCCAAAAATTATTTAAAATCAAAGCTGGACCTTGTTTTGCTTCTTTAAAAGGGGCAGAATGATGTTCAGAGAGCAGAATGAAGCCTCCAGCCCTGCACTGTGGGTCCGAGCCCACCGGCAAAGCAGCGCGCTGGGTGTGGCAGCCCCGAGGGCGGGGGAAGGAGATGCCGGCCGGGACAGGCCGACTGGCTTTCATCTTCAAAATAGTTTTGAAGTTTGACGTTTTCTTACTAGGCTTCACATGTAAAATATGTAATTTTCTGGAAATATTTAAAACTCCTCTTTGAAATTCAGTTTTAATTTCAAAGCAGACTGTTTTAAGAGTGCAATTTTAGTAAAGATGTTAGAAATTCAAATTATTCATGTTGGGCCAAATGTTAAATAGTGACTTAATTGCCTTCAAATTTGCACAGCTACTAATTAGGCCCCTAGCCAGTTGAAATCACACACTATCAACTTGTAACTGTACACTTCAGATGCTCAGGGAAGGCGGGCAGATGTTCTTTTGAGCGTTTGCTTGCTGGAGAACTGTGAATGTCCAGTAAAGCTGTTTGCTGGTGCAAACCGAGACCAAGAGAGAACAGCAGCCATATTAAGATCAGTTTTAAACTCTGAGTACAGAAGTGTCTGGCTCAGCCTCCCAGATGTCCTAGTCCTTAGCTCAGAGTACGTGCCTAGAAGTATCTCATAAAAGATTAGTTACCTAATAAAATTTTATATGTGACTTAATTTGAGGAGTCATTTATAACGTTTTTGTGGCTGAAACTTTAACAGTATGCTACATAATCATTTTGTTCAACGGCACAGAAGACATGGTCTAAACCCCTTAGACCAGAAACTTCAGATATCCCTTTAATGGTGTGGTGTTGGAGATATTCACATATAACTATGCTTTCTAATTTTAATTAAATCTTCTATTTTCTCCTCAGAGATATGGCACAAAGAATTCTGTGGTTCTTAGGCTACATTTTTTAAAGTCAGGACTGCTATCTGTTTGCTATTAAATCCAATCGGGAAATATAATTTAACAAAAGAGATAACTAGATATAGAGATATGTAGGTAAACATTTAGATATTATTTTAGGACTAAAATAGATATTAAAATAGAAATATTATTTCAGGACTAAAATAGATTAAAATATGTTCAACATATGAAGTAAAAACAATCTTATATACCTGAGAATCACTATGTAATGTAGGTAAAAGACAAAAAAATTAATAAAAATATGTTCAAAGCTATAAATTTTGTATTATATAAGCTAAAAGAAAATTGCCACACAAGCACGCTGAAAATCCAGAGACAACATTAAGACAACCAATATTTAAATTCTGTAATGACTTTCTTTTTTGAGACAGGGTCTCACTTTGTAGTTCAGGTTGGCCCTGAGCTCACCATGTAGCCCAGGCTAACCTCGAATTTAGTAATCCTCTTGCCTCTGCCTCCCGAGTGCTGGGATTATAGGCGTGAAACACCACACCCGGCACTGTGGTATGTGGTACTGACTGCTGGTGGGCGTGAGTCACCATGCCCAATATCATATCATTGTATGTGGTTACCAGGATCGAACCAGGGACTTTGTACTTGCTAGGCAGGCAGTGGAACCACTGAGCTAAATCTCCAGCCTGTAATGATTTTTTAAAAAACTGATTTTTTAAAATATACACTAAATTAAAAATGAAGTTTTATATATAATTTTGTTAGATGAGATCATAAAAATAAATATATAAGAACCTTTAAGTGGAAAAATAAAAATAGACTGAAAAATATTTAGTAATATGAAAATGATATTAAATGCAATGTAGTTTCATTTTTATAAAAAGAAATGCATCACATATTTTTAAAGGGATACTAGAGTGAGACCTACGGAGCTGATAAAGGCGTGTGGTCTGTGATAAAAACCAGCTTCTCTCACAATTAGAAAAAAATCCTATTACTTAAAACGGTGAAGAGATGGAGGACGTGACTAGCAAGAGGAGGAGTCGTGGCAGAGATGACAGAGTTGCTCAAAGCTCACTGTGAGCTGAGCCCCAGGAGCCCCCGAGGGCCTGAGACAGCCCACACGGGGGCCTTGAACACCAGCCCTGGGCGAGGGCTTCCTCGGCTCCTCCACCCAGGCCTTCGCTGCCGCTGCCTGCAGTGCAAGCACAGACTCCTCCAGGTACAACACCCCAGTTTCCGGGAACCAGGAGCCTCCCCTTCATATTTGAAGCTGCTAACTTTTAAGTGACAGACTTTCGTAGCCGAAATCCAAAATTTGGGTAAAGGTAGTGCTTCTCATGTAGTGTTAACATCTCCTTCCCAGATTGTGACTACCATGTAATATTCTCTGCGGGGGACCAGTTAGCCTCACTTCCTTCATCTGCAACACAAAGAAGCATATATCCCATATTTCTTATTTATTAGAGGCTGCCACTCACATGTGAATGAGACAAAGGGTGCAAAGCAATGAACTGAAGTGAGTTGCTGAGGTAAATGTTATATGCCATTCTTGGCTTCACCAAAGGAGTCAAAGATTAAAATAAGCCTTAAACTCATTTGAATCTCTCCCCAATGCAAATATTTCACTGATTACAATATTCTCAGAGTGTTTCGTAAAGCCATGCTTCAATTTTATAAAGCAGACATTTGAGAAAGTAACTGCAGACATTTAATAGTAACTTATAATCACTGACTAGAAACTAAGTGTAGAATAACATATACACACATACTTTTTCAGTGAACTGTAATCTAACATTTCCCAAATGGAAAGCAAGAAAAAAATTCTTCTTTTAAGAGGCTATCTGGAACAGGCTAACTTGAAACAAGTAAATTTATTATTAATATTAATACTTTTATATAAAAAAACAAAAATATATTCCAGTTTGTCTGTCCCTCTCTTTCTCTCTGAAAGTACATATGTACATATACATATACTGGATCTCGACCACTCAACAGTCATTGTTTTTCTCCACTGGAATATTTTATTAGCTCAGAAACAACCCCGTCAACACTTCTCCAAATAGCTTAAGCTGTAGAATTGCCATTATTAAACCACAGCTGTTAGAACTGCAGTCCAAAGTTAATAGTTTATGCAATGTTTTTTCACTCACAATCACCAAAACTCTTGTGAAAAACACACTTATACACTCAATTATTTACAAATACCAAAATATAAAACAAAAACATACACACATTCACACAATTTATGAGTATTACTCTGATAATGTTGGTTAGGGAAAAGCAGCACATTAAAATGTCTGTAGAAATACAACCCATGGGAAAACGACATAGTATTCTTGCTTACCACACATGACACGGTCTACTCTGCCTTCTCAGTGGGGATGGCAATGGAAGGGTCCAAGCGCGTTTATGAGGTTGTCATGTGACCCTACCTCCAGCCAAAAACTGTGCTACAAAATAAGAAGCTATAAATTTCTTTCTCATTAAATAGTCATCTTCACAGAAGGACTTCATAGCCAAGTACACCACATCTCATGTTTAACAGTTCACCAAAGGTATCTCTCTGCACACGGAACATTTTCTGGTAAGTATTTCTTCACGCATAGGTTTGCACTATCTCTGGGACCACCTGGAAAATCTAAATTTTATTATCACATAGGTCACTAGCCTTTCATCTAGCCTTACCCGTTCCTCTTGCTTTTAGACTACATTTTTATGTTTCCTGTTATACTTCTACGGCAGAATACTAATTTTAAAGGATTGTTCTTTTCATGCATGGAACACTTCTGATCTAAAAAGGGATTTAAAAAAATTCAGTTAATTTGGAGCACTTTCTGTTTTCTTGGTGGGCAGAGTAATGTGCCAAAGTATTCTGTGAAATGCTTAGATATAATGGCCTTCTTTTTTCCTAGCCATACTTTTGCAAATCTCCCCACCCTGACACACTGCTTTCCTCTGTCTCCAATAGGGCCACAGGCCCTGTTCTCCTGGCAAAAGTACCTAACACAAGACAAAACAATGTGAAATCCAAGGAAAGTCCTAAAAAAATGAATGAATCACAGTTCAAACTTTCAGTTATCACCAGGGTAAAAGGCTCAAACTTTAAAACAATTCCTCCAAAAATGTATTAGAATTATTCATTTTTCTGTGCAATCCTGCCTCGCATCTTTGTGAATTTCCACATGTCTTGTCTCTTGATCTTGGTTCTGTCTTGACAGTAAAAGAAAAAAAAAATCCACCTGTGTGAATTTCACAACATTCGTGTCATGTCTTTACCTTGCACTTTCTGTCTGTGGTTAACTGCACAGAGGAACTAAGCCAGGCACTAGGTGTCGCGTTTGGCACATGAGCAGGTACGGTGCCTGCAGGGCGATCCACGCTCTCAGTCTACAGAGACTACTGTGAACACAAAGAAAGGTGTTCCTCTGTGCAAGTTGATGCCAGGCATCTGCACTTTTCCATCCTTCTAACAGCAACTTCAGAGTCCTGTACTGGTCACCAAGATCACTGCAACTGCCCTGTAGCCTCTGTCTTCACAACCTTCTTTCAACCATCGAACCCACTGCAATGTGAAAATGCATTACCTTATAATATGTTCATTTGTTTAACAGTGGTTCGATCAGACATATCAGTCTGCTCCCCACCTGATGTTCCAGACCTGTTTTTACAATGCCTGCTTTTCTATATATCCACTTTGCTCTACTCATATCAATTCTCATTTCTTTGAAAATCTTTTACACTTCACTTTTCAAGGTATGTCACATTGGCGTTTAATATTGGTCAACCTCATTTGGTTAGTAACTATTTGTCTTTAAGCTAAAAGAATTACTTTTCCAATGCACATTTAAAGACCACCTAAAATAATTATTGCAGCAACATTTAATTACTGAGAACACACCGGGTCAGAGAAGAAGGGACATCTGACCTCAAGACACTGACCAGAGAGAAGTAGGCTTTGGGCCTGTACCTGAATCTCCTTAAATCCCTGGTCTATGCTCCCGCTAATATGCTAATATGTTTACCAGCGGTCAGGCTTTCTCAATGACTTCCTGGGAAAAAAACCAAAACAAAACAAAAACCCAACTGCCCAGAATAAGGCTCTTGTGCCAGCGGCTCCACAGAGGCTGGATAGGGACTTTGTGTCACTGCTACTCCTCCCTCACTATATTTGTGCAGTAAGGGCTGAAAGGAAGACTGAAAAGGAGACCAAGGTTGGTAGAATATTATGTCAAAACTGGAGCACATTACACTTATTTTCCTATTTCTTCAAGTTATACTATGAAATGAACTTTTTCAAACCATGCAATCACATCAGTTCTGATTCTATGTGGCCATAGATTGTGACACGAAGTGAGAGATATGGTTTCTCTGAGAGAGTATTATAGATGTATGTGATTTAGTAGTTTTCTGCCTGACGGGGGCACATTGTTTACTCAAGATAACTCAAGGTACACCTTGTCAATCCTAAGCAGCTCCTGGCAGTGGAAGAAAGGGCAAAGGTGGCAAATACGCGAATTTCTGCTTACTCCCAATACTGGAGGTCTGTTTCCGGCTTGGACACTCGGAGTCGCAGGCATCTCTCTGTGGGATTTCTCTGGATGACTCACAATGTTCTGATTCTGTCCTAAGAAATCCAGAGCTCCTCTCAGTGCCACACTGTTCGGCACCCAGGGACTCACCTCGAGGATGGTGCACTGGAGTTGACAGCACGTTCTGTTACTCATGAGCAGTGTAGATTTTAATAAGGTAACATTTCTACACTATAGTTTCTGCATCTATATAGCAAGTGGATTAACCACAGTGAAAAATTATGGTACCAACTAAAGAAGCTAAAAGTTAAAAGCCAATTCTTTTACGGTCAAGAATGGAGCAGACAAGATTGATGGATTGCCCATGGGAACAGAAAATGGCAGAGTAGGGCCGGAGGGTTAGCTCAGTGGTTCCGGCGCCTGCCTCGCAAGCGTAAGGACCTGAGTTCGATCCCCAGTTACCACATATAATGCTGGGCGTGGTGGCTCACGCCTGTAATCCCAGCACTCGGGAGGCAGAGACGGGAGGATTGCTGAGTTCGCGGCGGCTTGCCTGGGCACCATAGTGAGCTCAGGGCCAGCC